>JADBJO010028936.1:10000-19580 GCA_016801955.1 Conus betulinus | reverse complement strand
GCAGTCAATGTGACGTCGTCACGAGACAACCCTCCAGAAGAGAGTGCACTGCCGCCGAGTCACTTCGGTAGTGTTTCAGTGGCGCTCCTGTTCAGATCAGCATAACACAACACTGCCTATTAAGCCCCCTACTGACGATAATAGTTGCTTAGCGTGAGTGAGCTTTCCCTCCAGAGGGCGCCACCCATGTCCATCCAAGGACAGTGCCCATGAATTTGTCGAAACCGACGACTGCAACAGAATCCAACCAATGCCACAGACGTTGAGGTAATCAGAACTGAGGTCACCATGAGAGCAGGGCATGAAGTGTCCAGAATTTGAGGCTATTGTATGCTGATTGATGAAGATAATGTTACGGATTTCCAATCTGGTCTAAGACGGCATGACAAGGCGGTGCTGTATGTTTACTTTCATAATGTATCCCAGCGTCAACCAGGCCCGAGACATACAGACACCTGCAGTGTTGGTCAAGAAATTTGAGCACCACTCTCAAAGACGCATCCATTAAATGATGAAATTCCACTGTGTGGTCCCAGTCTTCCCAGCTGAGCCGTAGCAAAGTCAGCTGTGGAGCAGAACAATCCCATGAATAAAGGGCACTCATAGGAATCGAACCCACGACCTCCCAGCCGGGTTTCGCGACGCACAAAAAAGGATTAATTGCTCTGATCTTTTTTTATTTTCTACACTGCTTAATTTGTACATGAAGTAATAGTGCTGGTTTTGTAGTGATTACTGTATAATGTGTACATAAATTAAGAATGCTGATTTGGCATTTATAATGCTGACTTTAGAATTAATCATGCTGATTTTGGAATTAATAATGCTGATTTTTGGAATTAAAAGTGCTGCTTTTTGCAGTGAAATTGCATAATGAAGACATGAAATAATAGCGTGCTGTTTTGTTGTGAATACTACGGAATATATATCCAAAACACCAGAGATCTCTTTTTCTATCGGGTGTATACATGTTTGTAGAGTTCTGGTCTGATGTATGCAATGCATTAATTCATATTCAATGCAGTAGAGTATTGCTCAGAGGGGCAATGGGGACCAAAGATATCCGCACGCCTGGTGCGTACATACGGAATTGTGTGCTACGCATAAATTTGTTTTGCTACAGTGCCTTCAACATGTAACTGCCGTTGTTGGTGTGTTAGAGAGGGGGGAGGGGGGGGGGGGGGGGGGGAGGGGAGAGAGAGGGAGATAGAGTGAGTGAGTGTGTGTAAACACACAATGAAAAAACTTGGAAATAATTAACTCTTTTGTTTCATCTATGTTGTTTTCTTAGTATATGCAACACATCAGAGTGAATGTGCCAGTACACTACACATTAGAACCATGAACAAACCAGACACAACTTTGTATCAAACGCTAAAACACTAAAATCAGCAAAAATGTGTCCATCTAGTAAGAGAACATACAGACTATGCATGGTGTGTAAGAGACTGGTTTGGGGGGAAAAAAAAAAAAAAAAAAAGCTAGTAGTGGAAATTCTTTTCTTTTTTTTTTTCGCTTTTTGTTTACTTTGGCAGATGAAGAGGACAGTGTGAAGCACCAAAAATGAAGAGGTGGATTTTGGCGTTAGGGAAAAAAAAAGAAAAGAAAACAAAAAAAAGCAAAAAAAAAAGGAAAAAAAAAAAAGGGACCGCCTTAGGTTGCTCCATTGATCCGATAAACTGATGCAAAAAAAAAAAAAAAAAAAAAAAAAAAAAAAAAAAAAAAAAAAAAAAAAAAAAAAAAAACAAAAAAAAATTGCTTCAGAAGGGAACTTTCCAAAGTTGTGCACACGAACGACCAGAACCACCAGAACGATGGCTTCAAGACACACATACTTGTGGACAGCCTCCCCATCTTTCAAAACCCATCCCTGGACAGTTCTCGGTGAAAGAGGGAGGAACTATCGGAATTGTGCGGAAGGGGGTGGGGTGGGGGGTTGGGTGGGATGAGGGGGTGCAGGAGGCACCTATTGTCAATTGAATCAGGACACACACAATTCACGACCCCCCCAACCCTCCCTCCAACAAATTCCATCCCTGGACAGTTAAGCTGTGGGGTATATTTGTGGTGATTTTCTAACAACTCTGAATTTGAGCTTGTCCTATGGTTTATGCATGTGTAGTTATTCTGATAACTTTGATGTTGATTGCATACTACAGTACATACATCTGTAATTATCCTGATAACTTTGATGTTGATTACATATTCTAGTAACAGTACCATACATCTGTAATTATTCTGTCAACTCTGATCTTGATTGTATAATATGGTCCATTTATCAGTAATTGTTGTGATAACTCTGACGGTGATTGTATAGAAATGATGGCACATTTGACGCTGGTGATTCTAAGGGCTGACGCCGATTGTATGATGTGATTCACATTTTGACAGTCTGTGGTGATTCTGATAGCTCTGGCGCCGAGTGTGGAACGTGACTGATTTACAACTGTATGCCCGTAAGAATAATCATGGTTTCAAACAGTTTTGACAATACAGGTGATATTATCAACGATTCTGTAGTAAAACAGAGTTCCTGTTTTTAACAAAAAGTACAGAAAAGAACATTCTGACGCTGATTCTGTAGCATGGTTCACGCACACACGACACACACACACACACACACACACACACACACACACACACACATATATAATATATATATATAGATATATATATATATATATATATATATATATATAAAAAGGAAATTAAGAATACCACTAAAATGCCTAATAAAATTCTTAAAACTGCTCAACCCCTTGGGGAGCAACATCTATTAAAAATTGGATGGTAAAAGGAAGTTTTAAAATCAAACAGATCTGTTTCGAGCGCTGGGGAGAGCCATCCTGAGGCGAGCCAGCGTTCGAAACAGATCTGTTGATTTTAAAACTCCTTTTTACCATCCAATTTTTATATTATATATATATATATAACATATATATATATATAATATATTATAGATATATTATATATAGATATTATAATTCTATCTTTGTAAGGTAGTTAGGGCACGCATAAAGTGTGTAAATTATGATCCAGAGTTCTAAAACACAATCTCACACAGAACGATTTTCAGTTTTGTTTATTTCATGTTCTTAATATTTTAGTACTTTTAATCAATCAGTAGGTGCATTAAGATGTTGTTATCATTTGACAAAGGCACTTACATTAAAACTTCATTGTCTTCCATTTGATATTGTAATAAACGCGTGTCCCTTTGGTAACGCTACAGAAGTTTTTGAGTGAGTGCAACAGTTCTGTCATTACTAACGTTTCTAGCCAACTTTATTCTGTCATTATTAATGCCACGAATTTCAATTTCCTTTTCTCTGTGCGGTCTTCAACCAACTGCACGCAACTTAAGTCATCCAGAAAATTGGCCTGGATTCCCTGCTTCTCTGATTTGCCTGCTTATCTCTGTCAGGACATAAACGAATGCGTTCTATCATATTGATGCTGGTGATTCTAAGTGGCGGCTTACAAAAGTGCCATTGTCATCAAGCAAATTCTTCACTATAGTATATTGTTCTCCATCAGTTTCTTGTAAACATTTTTTTTTTCTCATAGTTCAATCTTTTCATTATATAAAGATATTTTCAGTCGATAGATCTGTACTTTTTTTTTTAAAGCCTGCATGTTTGCAGAAACGTTTTGGTATGTCGGAAAAAAAAAATCGTTTCTAAAACTGTTTACACTATCGCTTTCTACAAACCTGTCAAGGCCCTTATTATTCGTTTCTTTGCCTTCTTCTGGTTTTCTATGGCAACCTTGCAGGTCTCCTCCATTCTGTTACGCAGATCTGTGATGTACTCTGCGACAGTGTGGTTTTCCGGCGTTTTTCTTCCTCATTAATCCACACTTTCTTTAGCATCTCCAGTGCTCCTTTGATGGTACGACCCACTACAGTAATTCAAATGGCGAAAATAGGGTAGAGTCCTGCGGCACTTCTCTATATGCAAAAAACCATTGCCGCGGGAAATGAATCTGTCCCATTCTTTGGGTTGCTCTATACACACAGTTTTCGAATCATCTGTTTCAGTGTGCCGTCGAATCTTTCAACAAGACCATTCCCTTGTGCGTGGTATGGAGTCGTGGTGATACCCTTGATGCTTAGAAGCTGACAGACCTTCATCAGATCCGACGTGAACTGAGTCCCTCTATCGCTGACGACTCTCTCTGGTATTCCTAGTCTGGACCACATCTCGTAGAGAGTCTGGAGCCACATCTCGTACAGAGTTACCGTGGCTAAAAAACCGACTGTTTGACCTGAGCGCTGGCTCATCTCTTACCTGCGATGTACTCGGCATATCGATTGATGCCATAGTCACAAAGTTTGGTTCCTCTTTCATTTCTGACTTTGTAGTATCTGTAGCCACCTCTTCTTCTACTTGACTTGTTTCCTTCTCTGGTACGATAGCTTCATTGGCCTTCATTACGGTCTCCTGAATAGTCTTAGTTGCTTCTTTTCCTCTGTATCATGGCGTTTCGCCTTAACTTAAATCATTCAAATGATTTCACATGTTTTCATCTCTGGGTATCTCTCTCATTTCCAATGAGTACCGGTACTGGGGAATCCTCCGCCACAAGAACTTCAACTTTTCCATGGTAGTATGGGTGTCTCAAGGGCTACAGTGTGGCTGTGGGCAAGTTAGCTGTGGAGTTGTTTGCAAAACGAACGACTTGACTTCTTCCCGTACAGCATTTCGGGGGGGACCAAATCCTTGTGCACCTGAGTTTGTGTGGCCCCAGTGTCTCTCATGCCTTTCTGCTTGTGTTCCCTCAACTTTCACTGTACAGTAATATTTGTTCGGTCTCTGCATCCCAGGAGCTTGGATGGCGGCCGGGTATCCTCTTCTGGAACAGTGTCCCCTATTATTACTGACACCTGCGCCTTATCAGGGCAGTATCTGACATAATGAGGTCCTCCACACTTGTGACATCCTTTTCTTGGAGCACTGTGAGAACGATGGTGGTCCTCTGACATAGTACTGTTCCCTGGCGCACCTCTGACCCCAACTTTGCACGTGGTCCCCCCCCCCCCCACCCCCCCCCCCCCCCCCCCCCCCCCCACCCCCCCCCCCATTCTAGTTACTGTCACCTCACCTTTGTCCTTCCTTCTGCCGGATTTGCATCACTTCTTGGTGGCTTCCCATTATCATTAACATTGCCACGACCTTCCATTTGATTCTTATTTGTAGTCTGGGGTTGCTGACCTCTAGGACTTATAAGTTTGCCATTAATGAGTCGCTTCTCAGCCAATCTCGACTCGTCAAAGAGCTCAGCTGCATCAAGTACTTCTTGCTTTCCCCGAGGGGGCTTTCCCCCTGATGAAACGCGCCTTATCCATAGGCAGAGTTTCCAGGAATTTTTCCATGATAAGCATCTCTTTGAGATTTTCTTTCTTTCTTACTAGACATTTCGATCCATCTTTTCAGCATGTGATCGAGTCTTTCCCAGTATACATTATTCTCTTCGCCGTCGCGGGGTTTCGCGCTACCGAACTTCTTCCGGTACATCACCGCGTTCAACTGATTCCGTTTGAGCAGTATAACTTTTATCACTTTGTAATCGGCACTGTCTTTGACTGGAATTTGGACATAGACATTCCTCGCTTCCCCCTTCAAGAGAGGTATCAATCTCGTGCTCCACTCATCCTCGTTCCACTTGTTCAAGGTCGCGACGCGTTCAAATTGAGTCAGGTACGCTTCAATGTCATCGCGATCTTCTAAGAATGGCATTTTCCTTTGCACACCGATTGTGCTTGGCCAATACTGCTTTGGTGAGCACTGATACGCTCGTTGGATTCAATGCGTCTAAGTTCTAAAACGTGCTCGCGCTCAGCTGCACGTTCTCTCTCCTCACGTTCACGTTCCTCACGCTCACGTTCATGGGCCAAACGTTTTCCTCTCGCTCCCGCTCGGCAGCCAATCTCTTTACTTCGCGTTCAGCAGCCAATCTCTTTTCTTCGCGCTCGGCAGCCAATCTTTTTTCTTCGCGCTCGGCAGCCAATCTCTTTTTTCTTCGCGCTCGGCAGCTTTCTCTTCGCGTTCGGCGGCCAATTTCTTCTCCTCGCGCTCGCGTTCATTGGCAAGTTGTTTTTCAATGTACGCGATCAAATCGCCGTCTTGCAATCCAAGGGCTTCGCCCTGCGCCTTGAACATGACAAATGCAGGGCCCATAGTGACCTGACTTTGAGATGCCGTTACTGCACTGCCTGACCCCTGACCTCTTGGCATCTTAACGAATAAATATATCAATGTGAAAAGATAATATCAAAAACTTCTACAACTTACATACAGAGTTACACAAGACCAATGTCTCTTCACTTGAACAGCAGTGTACTTGTTACATATATACATACATCACACTGCCGGTATAGAGCATGTGATCCCCTCTCCAATTCAAGTCCGACTGTATGAGTCAAACAAATTACAAATATATTGAAATCTTATCCTCAGGATTTACAATTATATGAAATATAGAAATGATATTACCAGTAGGTTGATACCTACTACTAGATTCACTGAGTTGATTACTTTCCAATAATTTTTAAGACATTTATCAACGTTACCAAATAATTTTTCTGGAAATTCTATGTTATGAAATAAAATCAATTTGGATAAATTTAGAAAAACGTCCTAACGTATGCAAAAAATGGAGCTAGCACACCCTAGAGAGGACTGGGGCTCCACCCAACCTCCCGCATCGAGCGTGAAATGGGGAAAAAGCTGCAGACAAGGTCCAAGCTGATGGAGGGGCGAGTTAGGGATCCAATGGATCCCGCCGCTGCCACCAGAATAGGTCACACCAATGGGGTGATGGTATTCAGCTCGCCTCAGCTCAAAGAACTCGCCGACACCGACTCAAAGAACTCGCCGACAACTCATCACCAGCACTTCACGTCGGATTCAAAGAAAATAAAAAATTCAACAATATTCAATTAACAAATGAAGGAGTGTGTGTCTGTGTGCGTGATTATAAATATGTTTTCGTGTTTGTAGTGGCAATGTCTTGCAGCGCTCTTATCTGTCACTCTCGCATAATCCTGCGATGTCTGTTTCTCTTCCTTGATGATGTTGACTACGATGGCTTGACCCGTTTCAGTCTTCAGGAGGCGTCAACATCCAAGGCAGTCCAGTAACAGTGACGGATGATTGTGTCCAGCTGATAAGACATCCAGTAGAAGTACTCGAACCCACCTGCACAGGAGCAAGTGGCAGCAGTGTCCTATCCTATGAATAATCTACCCACAGCAGACTTCTTTATGTATTTTATTTGTAAACATGAAAAGACAGACATGACAACACAAATGCATACAACCTAGTGCGTAGAGCCATGTCTGCATGTGTCTACTGCGGTACGATGATATGATAAAAAAAAATGCAGATGGAATGATACATGAAATGAGAATGACCCCCACTCCACCCCAGGGCGCACTCTACTCCATCTGCAAATAAAGATGTAATAGTAATGAATCAAGCCAAAACTACGACGGCCGTAACTATGATACCAAACAATAAACTTGGGATATGAAAATATTTTAACATATGGACCTTGATGTACGTGCGACAGTCTTCGCACCAAAAACTACACATCCATTCAATAAACCAAATGAACATATTCCACTCTTGACTACTTTAATTTATATAACAAATATAATAATACACGAAGTGTGACTAGACTCACTGGTAAAAAAAAAAATGGAGTAACGAGCACACGCTCAGAGTTCCCCAACCGCCAGCGACACCAGCGTTCCGGAGTTCCTCAGACGTAGGCGACGCCAGCACGTTCCATCGTCCCCCAGACGTAGGCGATACCAGTACGTGCCGGAGTCCCTCAGACGCAGGCGACACCAGCACGTTCAAGGCTTCCCAGATGTAGCGATGGCTGGGCGACGACCTCGGTACTATGTCGCTTTGCCTAGTCAAGCCTCTGCTCGCTCAATTACGAGGTTAGCAGCAGGAACCCGGACCCCGGTAGATGTTGAAATCGATCCAACTGGTGCTCTAAAACAACTGTGATCCTCCGCTGACTTGCGGTATAGGCAAGATGCAACGTCTTCTTTTGAGATCAGATTTCTTCCCGGTCGAAATAGCTGCTGCTGTCTGCAACGTCTACAATAACAGTCCTCTTTAATTCCGTCACTTCCCTAGAAAGATGTCTTGGCAACGATGCTTAGCGATGACATATGAAGATTTGATGCGTTGTAGAACAGCTGATGATAGTTCTGTAGATTCGCAGCACACGACGAAAAAAAAAAAAAAAAAAAAAAAAAAAAAAAATATATATATATATATATATATATATATATATATATATATATATATATAAGCAGGTGTGATGTTTTGAAACTGCATCAATTGGAGGAACATGATTTAGAGTGCAAGTTGAGCAGCCTAGACAATATTTGGCGTCACGGCCTACGTGAAGAGCTGTGACGTAATTTGTAGTGACGACAAAAAGGTGTGGAGTCTATGAAGAACTCCAGAATTGGTCTCAGGTGTTTTGGTCGAGACGGCTGTCGCGTTACACTTTCCTTTCCCCTTCTTCCCCCCCTCCTCTCCTTCGCCCTCATCTCCTTCCCCTCCTCTCCTTCCCCCTCCTCTCCTACCCGTCCTCTCTCCTATCCGTCCTCTCCTTCCATCTCCTCTCCTTCCCCCTCCTCTCCTTCCCCTCCTCTCCTTCCCCCTCCTCTCCTACCGTCCTCTCCTTCCATCTCCTCTCCTTCCCCCTCGTCTCCTCCCCCCCTGCTCTCCTTCCCCCTCCTCTCTTTCCCCCCTCCTCCTCCTCCCCCTCATCTCCTTCCCCTCCTCTCCTTCCCCCTCCTCTCCTTCCCCCTCATCTCCTTCCCCCTCATCTCCTTCCCCCTCCTCTCCTTCCCCCTCCTCTCCTCCTCCCTGCTCTCCTCCCCCTCCCCTCCTTCCCCTCGCTAGTTCCCCTCCTCTCCTTCCCCCCTCGTCTCCTCCCCCCTGCTCTCCTTCCCCCTCCTCTCCTTCCCCTCCTCTCCTTCCCCCTCCTCTCCTTCCCTCTCCTCTCCTTCCCCTCCTCTCCTTCCCCCTCCTCTCCTTCCCACTCCTCTCCTTTCCCTCCTCTCCTTCCCACTCCTCTCCTTCCCCCCTCCTCTCCTTCCCACTCCTCTCCTTCCCCCTCCTCTCCTTCCCCCTCCTCTCCTTCCCCTCTCCTCTCCTCCCCCCTCCTCTCCTTCCCCCTCCTCTCCTTCCCTCTCGTCTCCTTCCCCCTCGTCTCATTCCCCCTCCTCTCTCTCCTTCCCCCTCCTCTCCTCCCCCTCGTCTCCTCCCCCTGCTCTCCTCCCCCTCCCCTCCTTCCCCCCCTCCTCTCCTTCCCCCTCCTCCTCCTTCCCTCTCCTCTCCTTCCCCTCCTCCTCCTTCCCTCTCCCTCTCCTTCCTCCTCCTCCTCTCCTTCCCCCTCGTCTCCTTCCCTCTCCTCTCCTTCCCCCTCCTCTCCTTTCCCCTCCTCTCCTTCCCCCTCCTCTCCTTCCCTCTCCTTCCCCCTCCTCTCCCTTCCCTCTCCACTCCTTCCCCCTGCTCTCCTTCCCCCTCGTCTCCTCCCTCTCCTCTCC
>JADBJO010028936.1:2500-5000 GCA_016801955.1 Conus betulinus | reverse complement strand
TCAATAGACCAGTGCCCCCTGTGTCAAGTTCTACTGTAAATAGACTAGTCTCTCTGTGCAGGTCTACTGTCAATAGACTAGTTCCCCCTGTCCAGTTCTGCAGTCAATAGACTAGTGCCCCCTGTCCAGTTCTACTGTCAATAGACTAGTGCCCTCTGTCCAGTTCTAATGTAAATAGACTAATGCCTCTGCCGTTTCTACTGTAAATAGACTAGTGCCCCCTGTCCATTTCTACTGTAAATAGACTAATGCCCTGTGTTTTGTTCTACTGTAAATAGTCTAGTGTCCCCTGTCCAGTTCGACTGTAAATAGTCTAGTGCCCCCTGTCCAGTTCTACTGTAAATAGACTAGTGCCCTCTGTCCAGTTCTACTGTCAATAGTCTAGTGTCCCCTGTCCAGTTCTACTGTAAATAGTCTAGTGCCCCTTGTCCAGTTCTACTGTCAACAGTCTAGTGCCCCCCCATCCAGTTCTACTGTAAATAGACTAGTGCATCCTGTCCAGTTCTACTGTAAATAGACTAGTGCCCCTGTCCAGTTCTGCTGTCAATATACTAGTGCCCCCTGTCCAGTTCTGCTGTCAATAGACTAGTGCCCCCTGTCCAGTTCTAATGTACATAGACTAGTGCCCCTGTCCAGTTTTACAGTACATAGACTAGTGCCCCCTGTCCAGTTCTAATGTAATGTATAGACTAGCGCCCCCTGCCCAGTTCTACTGTAAATAGACCAATTCCACCCATTGATTTTACTGTCAATAGACTAGTGTCCCCTTTCCAGTTCTACTGTAAACAGACCAGTGCCCCCTGTCGATGTTACTGTATTAGACATTCACTGCAGCAGATAACCTTTGGACAAAGAGGCTCCCACTTATCCTCAGAGACTTCGTGCTCCCCCTCGTCCCCTCCCTCCCCATAACACATGTAGATTTGTCAGTCTTTATCAGATCTGACCGCCTCTTGATTTCAATTTTAGCCATCCAAGACCCTTCTCTGATTAGAATAGATTTGAAATCTGTACTGCCATTGTGTGAGACACAGGGGACAGAGAAAGGGGGGACAACAGCGCCTGTGTTCGTGCAATTTGTACAAGAGGGTGGCTGCATGTACCCGATCGGGTGGACTTGTCAAGTGACTCGTCACACTAATCATTTCATTCATTCAATCACACACACACACACACACACACACACACACACACACATACATACATACATATGACCATCACCGCCAATGACAATGGAGCACATTAGACAAATGTTTTAAAATCGCTGCTTGATTCATTTAATAAAGGAAATATAAGCACAAAATTAACATTCTGTACGTTTTCCTACTGCTACTGTGCTAGTTTCAACTGTTCGTTCGACACAGGATATCTAAAGCGACGTTGGGCAAGGTCATGTGACCTATTGAAAGTTGATATTTAAGTCGTACAGGAAAGATCTGATTAAAAAAAAAAAAAGACAGAAAACAAACCTTGAAGTCATACAAACTACATGTGTAACATTTTCATAAAATCTAAGCAGAAGTATTAATTTGTGTAAAATACTGAACACATACTCCTCTCATGAGCACGACCTCACCATCATTTTGGTCTGATGTTTCGGTCGCCAAACAAAAAAAACAAAGTGATATTTACAAAAATATGACAGTAATACAGTTGATTCGTAATGTAAAAACTGTTGAAAAGGTTACAACTTAGTATTCAAAATAGCTGAAACTGAATGGTTTGGAGATGATTCGTCGATATTCGAAAGAATTCGTTGAGCATTTTGCGGGTCGCATGCCGTCTTGCTCCGCCATTTCGATTTTCGAGTTGACATCGAAGCTGCACCACGGCTAGTTTCGTAGCTTTGCGCTCCGTGGGATTTGAACGGACAAACTTAAAATTTCCCCCCTCAGTTGTTGTTTAAAACCATGAAGATTTGCGTGAGTGTATAAGTAGAAATGTCGCTCTCAGTTTATTTCCGGAAGTTTTACATGAAAGATTTTAAAACGATTTTTTTTAACGCAAAATGTTCAATCAATGCCCTGCACTTTGCATACGAAACTTGCGGGGATGATTGTTCTTCCTATTTAGCATACTATGTTTAGAATTTCCTTCGGTTCCACCGAGCGAATAGCAAACAACTAAAGGCAGTGATCGGGACGAGACGTTCGCGGCTTCTTGGTAAAGTGCCAACTTTCAACACTCGCTTACACACACACACGCACTATCAAAATATACAAAAGACAATGTATGGAAATGGAGATAGATAACGGTTTTGTCAGATGTACTGTTATTTCTTGATTACTTAATAAATACTTGTAGAATAATACAGTTGGACCTGGGTCAACTGTACACAGCCTCTTAGACATAGAAAGAAGGTTTGGAGTAGCTTCTTATAAAATGTTTTCAACCAACATTTTTCATAATGCCGTGACTCACATCTCTTTTTGCTCACTCTCTGTCTCTCCTTGCTAACTCCCTTATATATAACTGAAACTGACACAAAAGACTCCCGATT
>JADBJO010028935.1:0-19581 GCA_016801955.1 Conus betulinus | reverse complement strand
ATGAGAGTTATTGCCCGTGTATGTAAAAAGAACCAAAAACACATAACAAACATCCGTGTCTCTCACACTGACGCTAGCACGTGATAAAAAAAAAAAAGAGATGAGACAGAAAAAAAAACACTCTCTCGTGTTACCACGCAAACGAATGAAAACAGGGTAAAAAAAAACAACAACTTCGTTTTCTTTCGTTTATTACACGAGTTTAGCGTCATATTACTTCATAAGAACGAATTATAAACAGTTAATCCATGTAAACGGAAAATATAGTACGAGGTATCTCTCTCACACAGGTTGTTTCGCTTAATCATTCAATATCAAACAGTCATTTATATTAATGTTGTTGGAAAAGACCTCTCCGCCGTGGCAAAGTGGTTAGAGTCGTGGACTCCCGGCTGGGGAGGTCGGGGGTTCGAATCCCATCAGAAGTCATGTGGGTTTTTCTGCCCCCGACTGGCTCCTACCCAGAGTTGAGTTGCCTGCGGACTCAGTTGGAAACGCTGGGACCACACAGTCGAGTTTCATCCACTTAATGAATGCGTTTCTGAGAGTGTTGCTCGGATTTCCTGACCAACACTGCAGGTGCCTGTGTCTCTCGGGCCTGGTTGACGCCGGGATATGTTGTGGGGAGGCGTGGAGTACAGGCCCTGTCGTGTAGTCTCAGACCGAAATGGAAATCCGTAGCATCATCTTAATCATTCTCATCGATCAGCATTAAAAAAAAATGTGTCAAATTCTGTGGCGCTTCATGCCCTGCTCTCATGGTGACCCAATCTCGATGTCCTCTCCACGTCTGTGGCCTTGGTTTGGTTCCGTCGGGGTCACCGTATCGGCGAGTCCATGGGGGCTGTCGTTGGACGGACGTGGTGGCGCCCTCCGGAGGGAGAGCTCACTCACGCCGGCTCCGCGACTAAGCAATTATTGTCGTCAGTAGGGGGGCTTAGTAGATGGTGTCCTGCGTATGTTAGATCAGAACAGGCGCCACTGAAACCACCGAAGTGACTCGGCAGCAGTGCAGTGTCTCCTCGGTGGGTTGCCTCTTGACGACTGCTCCCTGTCGATTGCCGGTGCCGGTGCCGGGGCTGGGGCGGGGCCGACGTGGCTGTGGCTGTGGGACGGGGTGCCGGAATGAGCGGCGTGGGTGCACTGCCTCTGAGGTGGCGCAGAGGTGGGACAGCAAAAAAAATAAAATAAAAATAATAATAATAAAAACACCTCTCTCTCTCTCTCTCTCTCTCTCTCTCTCTCTCTCTCTCTCTCTCTATCTATCTATCTATCTATCTATCCATCTATCTCCATTTCAGTATAACAAATTATGAATAAGTATAGACAAAAAAAATGATACCAGTACATTACGTACATCATTTTTTAAAAAAAGACTTTTAGGCAGCGAAAAACAAACAAAACAGTTATCGTTATTTATCAAAACAAAAAATTGATGTATAATCATTTAATCCTTCAAAAGAAATGTATATATAAACCTAATACTTGATTCACGCACAAATTCAACAATCTTTAAGGTGTAAACAACATCTATCATCAAAACGTAAGAAAAAACTTTCCTATAATCACTCAAGAGTTCAATCAAAACGTGAAAAAGAATTAGTTCATTCAGCTCACGCATAAAAAAAAAATTGTTGATTTTTTTTAAGGCACAAATAAAATGAAAGGAAAAAAAAAAAAATAAGTCAATCACGAATAGCCATCACGTGCTCAAAAAACTGTGTGCCAAAACACGTGCGTTTTGGTATAGTCCCAAGCTGACGCCCTCATCAACCACCGAGAATGGTGTTGGGGTATGCTTTCGCTCGATGGTAACGCTCTTAACCACCAATGGAGGAGTTTCTTGGTGTCCAGAGTCTCAAACACTCGTTTCCAGATAAGCTCCACATTGTTTGTTGTTAGCTCTTCTTCGTTTTCTTTTTCAGTCTCAAACAAGATCGACGCTTCCTCCACAAAACAGCGCCAACACAGAATTCTGCAGATCAGTCTTTACCTCCGCTATCGCGCATCCAACTTTTTTTCTGGATTCTGTTCCAGAGAGCACAAAGAGTTCTCCATAGCAACGTCAGTATGAAATAATCTGCCCTTTTTTATACCACGTTCCAAAAAGCAGTCATTATCTTACACCACGGATACGCAATATTTCAAGTGTGGTAGTTTGAAATTATCAAGCACGAAAAATGACGATAAGTGCTATTTCAAGTAACTTAAATTTATGTATAATCTAGTGCCAGAAAAATAACGATACATAACACATAACAAATTCACTGTCACCAAAGGTCACATCAGTGCACAAAAATGATAAACGGTAGAAAATGCAGTCACGCTAAAAGCGAGTTAACACAATGTCATCGTAAGCAAAATCAGACCCTTAACGTGACAAAGATTAATATTTCTTGCCACGCTAATCGTAAAGCTTGCTGTGTCATTTGGGATCAACCGCTGACATTTTCTAGTCATGCTTATCAACGTGAAGGGAACTTTTTTTTTTTTGGTCAAGCCACCACCACTTTTCTTTTATTCATTCCAGCATAGCTGCCATGCTTTCCATGAAGGGATATTCTCTTCTTTGAATAAACCAATCATTATCTTATTTATATAGTTATTAGACAAAAACCAGTTTTATACGGAATATTTCATCATCTAGTGAAATTCCTAATTATCGACCTCGCGTGTATAGATCGAATAAATGAGATTACCTTTCATCATTAGATCGTTGTTTATGCGGATGAAATATAGAGAGCAATCGATACAGACTATCGCCCCTTCTCTTTCTTAAAATGATATACAAACACGTAATAAACGCACGCGGAAACTAGTAATCATCGTTGATTAAAACGATAAGTAGGAGCGTGTCTGGATAAAATTGTTGAATGTCCGGATATAGTGCGGGTGACAGGCCAAAACTATCAAGGTATTCCGCTTTTCCACGTCCATCAAGCCAGACGCTCACCCAATGTTTTTCCTGGTCCTTTACTGTGGTCAGTATTAATAACAAAACCCTGAGCGTGTCTTGTATTAATATGACGAGGTTGGTTGTTTCTGGGATATACTCCACTGAAGCATCTTTTGACATGAAACGTCTTTATTGATTACATTGCCATCTCCTCACTGTTCATGTCGAAAAATCTGTCAGCGTTGGCGAGAAACGATCTATCTCGATCATACTATCCAGTTCAGCGTATACCAAGACGTGGACAGGGTGGCCCTGAGCTTGAGAAAATTTTAGTTCCGGGACGAAGGGCTCTGCTTTTAATCGGCTCGAACTGCTGATCTCCATCTAATAAACTGGGACTCAGGTCAAGGCAAAAAGTGCGTTACCGTATTCTCTCCCGTTTCCGGCATCATTGTTGACCATTCCTGTTGCCTGAGTCAGACTGTGGAAAGACCTGACAAAACGTTGATCAAACGCTGGAGTGAGAGCTTTAGCAGGGATCTGGCGTCCATCCATGTACAGGCTTAAAAAGGATAGGTCGAAAATGTTGCAAGTTAACTAGATTTTTGTTGTAGTGTCTGTTAAATGAGCGGGTGTCTATCTGGCCGATGATGATCTTTGTAGGAGCCTGACTCAGAAAAAGATTGTCCTGCACAGCACTTAAGTTTCCTTGCGGAATGGCAAGTCTTTTGAACGGCTCGTTTTAGAGGGTATTTACAAGTCCCTTTTTTCCACGCTTTTACATGAGCCAGAGCAACAGCCGAGTTTAGTTTATTTTTTCGAACAAACAAGGAAGCATAAGTGATGATGGATTTAAAACCAAAAGCCGGGTTGTGAGCCATCAAATTGAAGTTGCTCTTTAACAGGATGAGTCGGATTTTGACGTTCACACCGTGATCATGTAACGTTCCTGATGCATAATATCTGTGTGTAGTCGGCCCATCATGTCCACTTCATGACTGTCAGCTGTCAGCTCCTTGTCAGAGTCCACTGTTGTCATTTCCTTGCGAATCTTCAAAATGACCAGTAGTGTCCCCAAAGTACAGCCCAGCCATTAGAAGGCTCTTTTTGGCTTCCGTGCTGTAGTTGAGTGTAGACTCTATGTAGGCCCTGTATGGGTAAGTGATTTCTCTCGGTGAACTTAAGGTGTCGTTGAGACTAACGTCCACTTGAGAAAACAAACTGTGTAACCAGTAATTGACGAGAGCCACATCTGTATTGGAAGCCGCCAGGTTTCTCCCATCCGGTTGGGTCACTTTAGCCCGAACATGAAGATAAGCGCTGTTTAAATCCAAATAAGCCTTCATAGACCCTGACACGTAAAATTCGATGGCTGCCCCCGGGGAGGGAGTGGCTAATGGATGATACTCCACAAAAGCCCCTTCTTCAACCGCCGTCTTGGTGGAGGGTGCAGAAAACAAATTAAGTCCGGTATGTACACTCTCACAGGAGTGATGGTGAAGCAGCGCCATGATGTCTACCCAAAAATGTATCTCTCACACCTCGTGGTCTTCTCCTTTTCTTTCCGTTGCTACGTTTAATCAGACTGGCCCAGGATGATGTCGATAATTTCATTCGCTTACTGGCGGGTCTACCCGGAGGTGTTACTTCGGTGATATTGTTATTGATCCTGTAATCTTTTCCCAGCTTGTCGACTTTGCTCTTTCAAAGGTGTCTTCATATTTTGACCGGAGACTACATTTTGGGCCACACACAATCCCGTTTGGGGCTCCTTCTTTTATTAAGGCCTTTCCTCCGCTTTTCAACAGAGGAATCAAAGATCTTCCGATACCGGATAATACACTTCTCAATCCTTGACAGAGACGGGAAGTCCATCCCCGACTTGAGTACAGTAATAGTTTTCGTAGGCTTACGTTGGGTTTATAAGGGTAGAGCATCCTTAATAATTATAGGGACGTCTGCGACGAAAGTGAAGTGTCACTATGGTATTCCCACTCACGAATGAAAAACTGTTGGCCGACGTGAGTGGTTAAAAAGATTCCACCGTGTTAAAGTTACAGCGATTTTGAGGAATATAATAAGGTTTCTCAAAAATGTGATGTACTACTTCTCAAGTCTTGTTGGTTGTTGGAACGATTCAAAGAGGAACCATGACGTCACCCATCAGACGTGCATTCACCAAGTCGCAGTAGATGTACACGCTCTTTTTAAATTTTCGTTCAAGTCCATCATAAACAAGGCGCTAAAATGACCAGTTCCTTTAATGCTGGAGGATGGAAGACTTAACACTCTTTGCAAACTTGGGCTCAGAGACAATACAGCCTCTTTTTCGTATAAACGTTAGGCTGATTTTTCTAGAGGCGCGGATATAGTAAAATTTAAATCTCGATTTTTTATTCAATCGTAGGCCTACTTCTTTTCTTGTCAAGGTATTGACTGTGTGAAAAAAAAAAATCGTTGGTTTCATAAAGCCCTTCAGGCACAAATACTTCCACGGTGGTCAGATGCTGATATTCTTCACTCGCAGTGTTAATTTCTGGAGTTTACATAGCGAAACCAGCACTCTCTGTCTCTGAGATTACGTATGTATTACGAAACTGAATTTCTGATAGTCTCACTTCGTAGTCACTGTCCAAGTCAATGGCTTGGGGTAATTTGGTGATATAATGACTCGTGGCATTATCTGAGTAACATTTCATAGAACTGTTACGAGGGAGTGTCAAATAAAAAAAACCCATACTGATAAAGCGGGACGAATCAATCTGTTTTAGCGTTTTATAGAGGGACTAGGGAGAACGTTGCCTAAACAACTGCCGAGGAGAGCCACCCACAGATTGTCGTTACTGTCATGATCAGCGACCGCCGATCAGGGTGCACTGTCAGGGGGGCTGGTACTCTGCCGCTGACCATATGGGCACATGAATAAGCGCTTGTTGGGGGGGGGGGGGGGGGGGGGGGCTGGGCCGCCTATCCCTTGGAGAACAAACGGGGCTTGTCTGGACATAGGTCGGGAGCCAGCCTTTGAGTTGGGGATCACAGAGGAGGTCGACCCTCCGATGGGCTGGCGTGTTTGTGTTGGCCGGTTGGAGAGATCGTGTCAGCCCGACTGTCAAAGGGGCAGGCAATCCTAGACGCTCTTTGACCCTCCCTGCTCCGTGGGTTAGAGTTATCTTCCCTGTCCCGTATTTCCGCCTTTCTCGCCCCATGGGTCTTGGTGCCGTGGTCAACACGCAGTGGCGATCCCGGGTTGGGGGGGTTTGGAGTAGGGGTCTGGAACGGTCATTGACTGTCCCTAATTAAGACTAGGGTAAAAACTTCTCCCGTTTGTCCTCCCCAGTTAACTCCATGTGGTCGGATGCCAGTGCCTTCCTTAAAATCTGACGGGGTGATTAGCCTGGTGGCTTCACTTAGAGCTACATACGAGATATGTGTGTATGTGTATGGGGGGGGGGGGGGGGGCTGGGTGTGTTGGTTGAGACAGGGTATTGGACAGAGATGTGCTGGCCAGTGGAGCTACTACTATGAAGCTGAAGCTGAGGGGGGGGGGGGGGGTGTGCCCCGAGTGTGTGTGATATATGACATGTTTTAAGTTAGCGAGAAGAGAAGAGAAGACAACTGCGCTCTCGTTCACCGCTCTCAAGCAAGGTACAACACCAAGGAGAGGCCTGAGACTCAGGAGAAGTGTGAACTTTGTGGACTCACGAGGAGACCACGAGAGCGAGACCCATAGTGCAGAATCGCAGCAGCTCTCTGAGACGGGGAACAGAGGTGTCTGTGACTGTGACGAGATCCGACAGGGGGAAAGGCCAACCCCCAAATCTCGTGAAGGTTTGGGTCTGCCCTACTTGCAGTGTTTGTCTGGGACATACAACTAGTAGGGATTTTGGAGACTGTCACCAAGCGTTCCTAGATTCCCGTCGTCCGTGTGACTTCCGTGAATCTCCGGTGAGGGAACTTTGGGTGTCAGGTGTGAGAGAGAGGAGTCGGCGGCAGTGCCCTGAGATTCCTGTGCGTGACGCACTCCCAGTCAGGTGTGACCCACGGTGAAGCGTCGGTGTGTCGGCAGTACATAGGAAACCCCCACAGGACGGTCCAGTGGGCGGAGTGACCAGAGACTTGGGCAAAGTCTAATAGGCCCAGTGTACTGCCGAGGCTCCAGCGAGGGAGCCGAAGAAGGGGGGACATCCCTGGCGGACGTCCGGCGCCGACGACAACCTGAGAGGCTGAGTGGGGGGCGAAGTGCGGCCCCGACGGGAAACCGGCACCCGGCTGAGACTCCAGGGACCAACAAGTGGGCAGGGGTAGGCCAGCAGAAACTTGGAGGTCAACCCCCCTCGCCTTCATCCTCAGGTGTGAGGGTGTAAAATCCGTGCCAGCAAGGACAACGCAACGACAGTAAGCGGCAAGAGAAGTGGGACGGCGCCTCCACAGACATTGAGAACTGTGTGAGCCTAGCCGAGTTCGAGTGTGGGTGTGGGTGTGTGTGTGTGTGGGGGGGGGGGGGGAAGACCACCCCCCTTCCCCCTCCGAAACCTAAGGTGAGGCAAAATAGCACTCCTCGTGACTGAGAAACACACAAACAAGTTGCAGATGGGCTGGAAGGGACCTTTCGTGGTGGAGGACGCGCGAAGAGCAGGGACAACTACGTCATCCGGCGATCACCAAGGAAGGTGGGTAACTACCACATTAACATGCTGAAGAGGTACCTGCGAAGACCAGCTGAGGCGAGCGCGGTCGTGGCCTCCATTATCCCCGAGGAAATCTCAGCAGAGGACACCGAGGTAGGCCCGGTTCTGAGTCCCCCACTGACTGCGACGGAGACGGTGGACGACTGTCACCTTGGTGACACACTGACTGACGCCCAGAGGGGCGAGGCGACGGCTTTACTTAGGGAGTTTTCCTGACGTCCTGAGCGAGAAGCCAGGGAAGACTAACTTAGCAGAGTTTGGGGTGAGACTGATGAGCGACCAGCCTACCAAGGCCGAGCCTTACCCTCTCCCCCATGCTAAGCAGGAGACAGTCAGGGTTGAAATAAGGGAGATGTTGGAGCTAGGGGTAATAGAACGGGTAGAGAGTCCCTTTGCTGCCCCAGTTTTGCTAGTGCACAAAAAAGGATGGGAGCAATCGCTTCTGTGTGGACTACAGGCGGCTTAACGCCATCACTGTATTCCAGACTGAAGCCTTGCCCGATCCTGAAGCCATCTTTGCCAGGATCCACGACGCCAAGTATTTTTCAAAGGTAGATCTGTCCAAGGGATACTGGCAAATTCCGTAAAAACCGGAAGACCGCGACAAGCTCGCGTTCATTACCCAAGATGGCACATACACTTGGACGGTCCTGCCTTTGGCGTCAAGAACGCCCCCAGCACCTTTACCGTGATGATGCGCCGTCTGCTGGAACCACTGGTTAACAAGCCAGTGGAGAACTTCATGGACGACCTTTTAATCGCCACGGAGTCATGGGATGACCACCTACAGGTCTGGAGGGCTGTCTTGGACGCCTCAGACAAGCCAGATTGACGGCTAGACACTTCGGGTTTGGCGAGATCGAGTTTATCGGCCACCAGTTGACTGAGGGGAAGATTTCCCCCGGTAGAGGGAAGCTCCAGGAGTTGGAGGAGGCCGAGAGGCCTAGGACGAAGAGGGGGGTGAGGGCTTTCCTGGGTTTAGCTGGGTACTATAGGAAGTTTGTACCCAACTTCAGCAAACTGTCTGCAACCCCTCACAGACTTGCTGAAGAAAGGTCAGCCAGACAGGGTGGTGTGGACTCCAGGGTGCGAGGAGTCGTTTTCACTACTTAAGGGGGCCCTATGCAGTGGGGCAGTTCTGAAGCTGCCGGATCTGGGTAAGGAGTTTGTCCTTAGGACTGTTGCCAGTGATGTGGGGGTGGGAGCAGCCATCCTGCAGGAACACCAGGAGGTGCTTCACCCCGTGGCCTACGCGAGTAGGAAGCTCGGAGATGCAGAATAGCGTTACTCAGTGTCAGAGCGTGAGTGTCTTGCCATTGTGTTTGGCACTCAGAAATTTCAGCGCTACCTGTACGGCAGGGAGTTTCGTCTTGGAGACGGACCATGAACCCCTCTCGTACCTGGCTCAAGCCAAGCACGCCAGCAGTAGACTCATGAGGTGGTCCCCTGCAATTACAGGAGTACCCCATGCGCCTACGCTACATCAAGGGAGCCGAGAACGTAGTGGCAGACTATCTGAGCCGGTGGGCAGGGGGAGCAGTAGGAGCATAGACCTGCCAGTTAATATTGTAAATAAGGTTCAGTGGTAGTCGGTGTATATTGTAACTGTGTGCTTGCGTGTAGCAGGACTATGAACTGTACGTAAGTTTTTTTTATTTTCCGTTCTGCATGCCTTTTCGCGGGTAACGCCCCCTAAAGACGTATTTTTGTGTGTGAGGTGACTGTTCTTTAAACAGTGAGTACCGTTACAGGTGGGTGAGTAGGCTGTCACCATAGTGGTTACAGAATGTACATAATGCGTTTGTTACGTTGTAATATGTATATGGGTTTTCCGCAAAACCCACGGTCCGGTGATTTCTTTTTCTCTTCCCCTTCTCGGCGTTCCCTGATGGTAGTTTGAGTTTTCGGGGCAAAAAAACTCTTAGGTGGGGGACTGTCATGATCAGCGACCGCCGATCAGGGTGCACTGTCAGGGGGCTGGTACTCTGCCGCTGACCATATGGGCACATGAATAAGCGCTTGTTTGGGGGGGGGGGGGGGGGGGGGCTGGGCTGGGCCTATATCCTTGGAGAACAAATGGGGCTTGTCTGGACATAGGTCGGGAGCCAGCCTTTGAGTTGGGGATCACAGAGGAGGTCGACCCTCCCAAGAGCTGGCGTGTTTGTGTTGGCCGGTTGGAGAGATCGTGTCAGCCCGACTGTCAAAGGGGCAGGCAATCCTAGACGCTCTTTGACCCTCCCTGCTCCGTGGGTTAGAGTTATCTTCCCTGTCCCGTATTTCCGCCTTTCTCGCCCCATGGGTCTTGGTGCCGTGGTCAACACGCAGTGGCGATCCCAGGTTGGGGGGGTTGGAGTAGGGGTCTGGAACGGTCATTGACTGTCCCTAATTAAGACTAGGGTAAAACTTCTCCCGTTTGTCCTCCCCAGTTAACTCCATGTGGTCGGATGCCAGTGCCTTCCTTAAAATCTGACGGGGGTGATTAGCCTGGTGGCTTCACTTAGAGCTACATACGAGATATGTGTGCCTGTGTATGAGTAGGGGGGGGGGGGGCTGGGTGTTGTTTGGTTGAGACAGGGTATTGGACAGAGATGTGCTGGCCAGTGGAGCTACTATGTATGAAGCTGAGGGGGGGGGGGGGGGGTCCCCGAGTGTGTGTGATATATGACATGTTTTAAGTTAGCGAGAGAAGAGAAGACAACTGCGCTCTCGTTCACCGCTCTCAAGCAAGGTACAACACCAAGGAGAGGCCTGAGACTCAGGAGAAGTGTGAACTTTGTGGACTCACGAGGAGACCACGAGAGCGAGACCCATAGTGCAGAATCGCAGCAGCTCTCTGAGACGGGGAACAGAGGTGTCTGTACTGTGACGAGATCCGACAGGGGGAAAGGCCAACCCCCAAATCTCGTGAAGGTTTGGGTCTGCCCTACTTGCAGTGTTTGTGGGGGATACATACAACTAGTAGGGATTTTGGAGACTGTCACCAAGCGTTCCTAGATTCCCGTCGTCCGTGTGACTTCCGTGAATCTCCGGTGAGGGAACTTTGGGTGTCAGGTGTGAGAGAGGAGTCGGCGGCAGTGCCCTGAGATTCCTGTGCGTGACGCACTCCCAGTCAGGTGTGACCCACGGTGAAGCGTCGGTGTGGGTGTCGGCAGTACATAGGAAAACCCCCACAGGACGACGGTCCAGTGGGCGGAGTGACCAGAGACTTGGGCAAAGTCTAATAGGCCCAGTGTACTGCCGAGGCTCCAGCGAGGGAGCCGAAGAAGGGGACATCCCTGGCGGACGTCCGGCGCCGACGACAACCTGAGAGGCTGAGTGGGGGGCGAAGTGCGGCCCCGACGGGAAACCGGCACCCGGCTGAGACTCCAGGGACCAACAAGTGGGCAGGGGTAGGCCAGCAGAAACTTGGAGGTCAACCCCCTCGCCTTCATCCTCAGGTGTGAGGGTGTAAAATCCGTGCCAGCAAGGACAACGCAACGACAGTAAGCGGCAAGAAGTGGGACGGCGCCTCCACAGACATTGAGAACTGTGTGAGCCTAGCCGAGTTCGAGTGTGGGTGTGGGTGTGTGTGTGTGTGGGGGGGGGGGGGAGACCACCCCCCTTCCCCCTCCGAAACCTAAGGTGAGGCAAAATAGCACTCCTCGTGACTGAGAAACACAACAAGTTTGCAGATGGGCTGGAAGGGACCTTTCGTGGTGGAGGACGCGAAGAGCAGGGACAACTACGTCATCCGGCGATCACCAAGGAAGGTGGGTAACTACCACATTAACATGCTGAAGAGGTACCTGCGAAGACCAGCTGAGGCGAGCGCGGTCGTGGCCTCCATTATCCCCGAGGAAATCTCAGCAGAGGACACCGAGGTAGGCCCGGTTCTGAGTCCCCCACTGACTGCGACGGAGACGGTGGACGACTGTCACCTTGGTGACACACTGACTGACGCCCAGAGGGGCGAGGCGACGGCTTTACTTAGGGAGTTTCCTGACGTCCTGAGCGAGAAGCCAGGGAAGACTAACTTAGCAGAGTTTGGGGTGAGACTGATGAGCGACCAGCCTACAAGGCCGAGCCTTACCCTCTCCCCCATGCTAAGCAGGAGACAGTCAGGGTTGAAATAAGGGAGATGTTGGAGAGCTAGGGTAATAGAACGGGTAGAGAGTCCCTTTGCTGCCCCAGTTTTGCTAGTGCACAAAAAGGATGGGAGCAATCGCTTCTGTGTGGACTACAGGCGGCTTAACGCCATCACTGTATTCCAGACTGAAGCCTTGCCCGATCCTGAAGCCATCTTTGCCAGGATCCACGACGCCAAGTATTTTTCAAAGGTAGATCTGTCCAAGGGATACTGGCAAATTCCGGTAAAACCGGAAGACCGCGACAAGCTCGCGTTCATTACCCAAGATGGCACATACACTTGGACGGTCCTGCCTTTTGGCGTCAAGAACGCCCCCAGCACCTTTACCGTGATGATGCGCCGTCTGCTGGAACCACTGGTTAACAAGCCAGTGGAGAACTTCATGGACGACCTTTTAATCGCCACGGAGTCATGGGATGACCACCTACAGGTCTGGAGGGCTGTTCTTGGACGCCTCAGACAAGCCAGATTGACGGCTAGACACTTCGGGTTTGGCGAGATCGAGTTTATCGGCCACCAGTTGACTGAGGGGAAGATTTCCCCCGGTAGAGGGAAGCTCCAGGAGTTGGAGGAGGCCGAGAGGCCTAGGACGAAGAGGGGGGTGAGGGCTTTCCTGGGTTTAGCTGGGTACTATAGGAAGTTTGTACCCAACTTCAGCAAACTGTCTGCAACCCCTCACAGACTTGCTGAAGAAAGGTCAGCCAGACAGGGTGGTGTGGACTCCAGGGTGCGAGGAGTCGTTTTCACTACTTAAGGGGGCCCTATGCAGTGGGGCAGTTCTGAAGCTGCCGGATCTGGGTAAGGAGTTTGTCCTTAGGACTGTTGCCAGTGATGTGGGGGTGGGAGCAGCCATCCTGCAGGAACACCAGGAGGTGCTTCACCCCGTGGCCTACGCGAGTAGGAAGCTCGGAGATACAGAATAGCGTTACTCAGTGTCAGAGCGTGAGTGTCTTGCCATTGTGTTTGGCACTCAGAAATTTCAGCGCTACCTGTACGGCAGGGAGTTCGTCTTGGAGACGGACCATGAACCCCTCTCGTACCTGGCTCAAGCCAAGCACGCCAGCAGTAGACTCATGAGGTGGTCCCTGCAATTACAGGAGTACCCCATGCGCCTACGCTACATCAAGGGAGCCGAGAACGTAGTGGCAGACTATCTGAGCCGGTGGCAGGGGGAGCAGTAGGAGCATAGACCTGCCAGTTAATATTGTAAATAAGGTTCAGGGTAGTCGGTGTATTTTTGTAACTGTGTGCTTGCGTGTAGCAGGACTATGAACTGTACGTAAGTTTTTTTTATTTCCGTTCTGCATGCCTTTTCGCGGGTAACGCCCCCTAAAGACGTATTTTTGTGTGAGGTGACTGTTCTTTAAACAGTGAGTACCGTTACAGGTGGGTGAGTAGGCTGTCACCATAGTGGTTACAGAATGTACATAATGCGTTTGTTACGTTGTAATATGTTATATGGGTTTTCCGCAAAACCCACGGTCGGTGATTTCTTTTTCTCTTCCCCTTCTCGGCGTTCCCTGATGGTAGTTTGAGTTTTCGGGGCAAAAACTCTTAGGTGGGGGACTGTCATGATCAGCGACCGCCGATCAGGGTGCACTGTCAGGGGGCTGGTACTCTGCCGCTGACCATATGGGCACATGAATAAGCGCTTGTTGGGGGGGGGGGGGGGGGGGGCTGGGCCGCCTATCCCTTGAGAAACAAATGGGGCTTGTCTGGACATAGGTCGGGAGCCAGCCTTTGAGTTGGGGATCACAGAGGAGGTCGACCCTCCCAAGAGCTGGCGTGTTTGTGTTGGCCGGTTGGAGAGATCGTGTCAGCCCGACTGTCAAAGGGGCAGGCAATCCTAGACGCTCTTTGACCCTCCCTGCTCCGTGGGTTAGAGTTATCTTCCCTGTCCCGTATTTCCGCCTTTCTCGCCCCATGGGTCTTGGTGCCGTGGTCAACACGCAGTGGCGATCCCGGGTTGGGGGGGTTGGAGTAGGGGTCTGGAACGGTCATTGACTGTCCCTAATTAAGACTAGGGTAAAACTTCTCCCGTTTGTCCTCCCCAGTTAACTCCATGTGGTCGGATGCCAGTGCCTTCCTTAAAATCTGACGGGGTGATTAGCCTGGTGGCTTCACTTAGAGCTACATACGAGAGATGTGTGTGCCTGTGTATGAGTAGGGGGGGGGGGGGGGGGGGGGGGGCTGTTGTTTGGTTGAGACAGGGTATTGGACAGAGATGTGCTGGCCAGTGGAGCTACTATGTATGAAGCTGAGGGGGGGGGGGGGGGGTGTCCCCCGAGTGTGTGTGATATATGACATGTTTTAAGTTAGCGAGAAGAGAAGACAACTGCGCTCTCGTTCACCGCTCTCAAGCAAGGTACAACACCAAGGAGAGGCCTGAGACTCAGGAGAAGTGTGAACTTGTGGACTCACGAGGAGACCACGAGAGCGAGACCCATAGTGCAGAATCGCAGCAGCTCTCTGAGACGGGGAACAGAGGTGTCTGTGACTGTGACGAGATCCGACAGGGGGGAAAGGCCAACCCCCAAATCTCGTGAAGGTTTGGGTCTGCCCTACTTGCAGTGTTTGTCTGGGACATACAACTAGTAGGGATTTGGAGACTGTCACAAGCGTTCCTAGATTCCCGTCGTCCGTGTGACTTCCGTGAATCTCCGGTGAGGGAACTTTGGGTGTCAGGTGTGAGAGAGGAGTCGGCGGCAGTGCCCTGAGATTCCTGTGCGTGACGCACTCCCAGTCAGGTGTGACCCACGGTGAAGCGTCGGTGTGTCGGCAGTACATAGGAAACCCCCACAGGACGGTCCAGTGGGCGGAGTGACCAGAGACTTGGGCAAAGTCTAATAGGCCCAGTGTACTGCCGAGGCTCCAGCGAGGGAGCCGAAGAAGGGGACATCCCTGGCGGACGTCCGGCGCCGACGACAACCTGAGAGGCTGAGTGGGGGGCGAAGTGCGGCCCCGACGGGAAACCGGCACCCGGCTGAGACTCCAGGGACCAACAAGTGGGCAGGGGTAGGCCAGCAGAAACTTGGAGGTCAACCCCCCCTCGCCTTCATCCTCAGGTGTGAGGGTGTAAAATCCCGTGCCAGCAAGGACAACGCAACGACAGTAAGCGGCAAGAAGTGGGACGGCGCCTCCACAGACATGAGAGAACTGTGTGAGCCTAGCCGAGTTCGAGTGTGGGTGTGGGTGTGTGTGTGTGTGTGTGGGGGGGGGGGGGGGAGGAGACCACCCCCCTTCCCCCTCCGAAACCTAAGGTGAGGCAAAATAGCACTCCTCGTGACTGAGAAACACAACAAGTGCAGATGGGCTGGAAGGGACTTTCGTGGTGGAGGACGCGAAGAGCAGGGACAACTACGTCATCCGGCGATCACCAAGGAAGGTAGGTAACTACCACATTAACATGCTGAAGAGGGTACCTGCGAAGACCAGCTGAGGCGAGCGCGGTCGTGGCCTCCATTATCCCCGAGGAAAATCTCAGCAGAGGACACCGAGGTAGGCCCGGTTCTGAGTCCCCCCACTGACTGCGACGGAGACGGTGGACGACTGTCACCTTGGTGACACACTGACTGACGCCCAGAGGGGCGAGGCGACGGCTTTACTTAGGGAGTTTCCTGACGTCCTGAGCGAGAAGCCAGGGAAGACTAACTTAGCAGAGTTTGGGGTGAGACTGATGAGCGACCAGCCTACCAAGGCCGAGCCTTACCCTCTCCCCCATGCTAAGCAGGGAGACAGTCAGGGTTGAAATAAGGGAGATGTTGGAGCTAGGGGTAATAGAACGGGTAGAGAGTCCCTTTGCTGCCCCCAGTTTTGCTAGTGCACAAAAAAGGGATGGGAGCAATCGCTTCTGTGTGGACTACAGGCGGCTTAACGCCATCACTGTATTCCAGACTGAAGCCTTGCCCGATCCTGAAGCCATCTTTGCCAGGATCCACGACGCCAAGTATTTTTCAAAGGTAGATCTGTCCAAGGGATACTGGCAATTCCGGTAAAACCGGAAGACCGCGACAAGCTCGCGTTCATTACCCAAGATGGCACATACACTTGGACGGTCCTGCCTTTTGGCGTCAAGAACGCCCCCAGCACCTTTACCGTGATGATGCGCCGTCTGCTGGAACCACTGGTTAACAAGCCAGTGGAGAACTTCATGGACGACCTTTTAATCGCCACGGAGTCATGGGATGACCACCTACAGGTCTGGAGGGCTGTTCTTGGACGCCTCAGACAAGCCAGATTGACGGCTAGACACTTCGGGTTTGGCGAGATCGAGTTTATCGGCCACCAGTTGACTGAGGGGAAGATTTCCCCCGGTAGAGGGAAGCTCCAGGAGTTGGAGGAGGCCGAGAGGCCTAGGACGAAGAGGGGGGTGAGGGCTTTCCTGGGTTTTAGCTGGGTACTATAGGAAGTTTGTACCCAACTTCAGCAAAACTGTCTGCAACCCCTCACAGACTTGCTGAAGAAAGGTCAGCCAGACAGGGTGTGGTGTGGACTCCAGGGTGCGAGGAGTCGTTTTCACTACTTAAGGGGGCCCTATGCAGTGGGGCAGTTCTGAAGCTGCCGGATCTGGGTAAGGAGTTTGTCCTTAGGACTGTTGCCAGTGATGTGGGGGTGGGAGCAGCCATCCTGCAGGAACACCAGGAGGTGCTTCACCCCGTGGCCTACGCGAGTAGGAAGCTCGGAGATACAGAATAGCGTTACTCAGTGTCAGAGCGTGAGTGTCTTGCCATTGTGTTTGGCACTCAGAAATTTCAGCGCTACCTGTACGGCAGGGAGTTCGTCTTGGAGACGGACCATGAACCCCTCTCGTACCTGGCTCAAGCCAAGCACGCCAGCAGTAGACTCATGAGGTGGTCCCTGCAATTACAGGAGTACCCCATGCGCCTACGCTACATCAAGGGAGCCGAGAACGTAGTGGCAGACTATCTGAGCCGGTGGCAGGGGGAGCAGTAGGAGCATAGACCTGCCAGTTAATATTGTAAATAAGGTTCAGTGGTAGTCGGTGTATATTTGTAACTGTGTGCTTGCGTGTAGTAGCAGGACTATGAACTGTACGTAAGTTTTTTTATTTTCCGTTCTGCATGCCTTTTCGCGGGTAACGCCCCCTAAAGACGTATTTTTGTGTGTGAGGTGACTGTTCTTTAAACAGTGAGTACCGTTACAGGTGGGTGAGTAGGCTGTCACCATAGTGGTTACAGAATGTACATAATGCGTTTGTTACGTTGTAATATGTTATATGGGTTTTCCGCAAAACCCACGGTCCGGTGATTTCTTTTTCTCTTCCCCTTCTCGGCGTTCCCTGATGGTAGTTTGAGTTTTCGGGGCAAAACTCTTAGGTGGGGGGCTGTCATGATCAGCGACCGCCGATCAGGGTGCACTGTCAGGGGCTGGTACTCTGCCGCTGACCATATGGGCACATGAATAAGCGCTTGTTTGGGGGGGGGGGGGGGGGGGCTGGGCCGCCGCCTATCCCTTGGAGAACAAATGGGGCTTGTCTGGACATAGGTCGGGGGCCAGCCTTTGAGTTGGGGATCACAGAGGAGGTCGACCCTCCCAAGAGCTGGCGTGTTTGTGTTGGCCGGTTGGAGAGATCGTGTCAGCCCGACTGTCAAAGGGGCAGGCAATCCTAGACGCTCTTTGACCCTCCCTGGTCCGTGGGTTAGAGTTATCTCCCCTGTCCCGTATTTCCGCCTTTCTCGCCCCATGGGTCTTGGTGCCGTGGTCAACACGCAGTGGGGATCCCGGGTTGGGGGGGGGGGGGGAGTAGGGGTCTGGAACGGTCATTGACTGTCCCTAATTAAGACTAGGGTAGAACTTCTCCCGTTTGTCCTCCCCAGTTAACTCCATGTGGTCGGATGCCCAGTGCCTTCCTTAAAATCTGACGGGGGTGATTAGCCTGGTGGCTTCACTTAGAGCTACATACGAGATATGTGTGCCTGTGTATGAGTAGGGGGGGGGGGGGGGGGGGGGGGTGGGGTTTGGTTGAGACAGGGTATTGGACAGAGATGTGCTGGCCAATGGAGCTACTATGTATGAAGCTGAGGGGGGGGGGTGTGTCCCCCGAGTGTGTGTGATATATGACATGTTTTAAGTTAGCGAGAAGAGGGAAGACAACTGCGCTCTCGTTCACCGCTCTCAAGCAAGGTACAACACCAAGGAGAGGCCTGAGACTCAGGAGAAGTGTGAACTCTGTGGACTCACGAGGAGACCACGAGAGCGAGACCCATAGTGCAGAATCGCAGCAGCTCTCTGAGACAGGGACAGAGGTGTCTGTGACTGTGACGAGATCCGACGGGGGGAAAGGCCAACCCCAAATCTCGTGAAGGTTTGGGTCTGCCCTACTTGCAGTGTTTGTCTGGGACATGCAACCAGTAGGGATTTTGGAGACTGTCACCAAGCGTTCCTAGATTCCCGTCGTCCGTGTGACTTCCGTGAATCTCCGGTGAGGGAACTTTGGGTGTCAGGTGTGAGAGAGGAGTCGGCGGCAGTGCCCTGAGATTCCTGTGCGTGACACACTCCCAGTCAGGTGTGACCCACGGTGAAGTGTCGGTGTGTCGGCAGTACATAGGAGACCCCCACAGGACGGTCCAGTGGGCGGAGTGACCAGAGACTTGGGCAAAGTCTAATAGGCCCAGTGTACTGCCGAGGCTCCAGCGAGGGAGCCGAAGAGGGGGGGGACATCCCTGGCGGACGTCCGGCGCCGACGACAACCTGAGAGGCTGAGTGGGGGGGCGAAGTGCGGCCCCGACGGGAAACCGGCACCCGGCTGAGACTCCAGGGACCAACAAGTGGGCAGGGGTAGGCCAGCAGAAAAACTGGAGGTCAACCCCTCGCCTTCATCCTCAGGTGTGAGGGTGTGTAAAGTCCGTGCCAGCAAGGACAACGCGACGACAGTAAGCGGCAAGAAGTGGGACGGCGCCCCCACAGACATTGAGAACTGTGTGTGAGCCGAGCCGAGTTGTGGGTGTGGTGTGTGTGTGTGTGTGTGTGTGTGTGTGTGTGTGGGGTGGGGTGTGTGGTGTGAGACCACCCCCCTTCCCCCTCCGAAACCTAAGGTGAGGCAAATATTCTCTATGTCTTGCTATGATATTTGTTGATTTGTGTGTGGGTGTGGGGGCGTTCATCCATTTCTTTTCGTATTTTGATTTTTTGGGGATGAGTGGTAGGACTACTATATACTTTCAGAGCTAGTGGGAAGAACCAAGGTGGGGGCATAATAATATATATAATATACCAGCTAAAGCATCCACACGTCTACCTCGCCCATAACATCTGGGGGCTCTCGTCCGGTATCTGAACTTACCAGATACATAACGTTAGTCGGGGTATCATAACCAGTTGGATGCTTGATCAGGTTTTTTTTTTTTTTTTTTTTTGCAGTTTGCTGACCGCGAATTGCCCTAGTGCAGGAGCCAAGCGTTCTTTTTCTCTCGGAGAGAAAGTATTCTTTTTTTTCTTTCGGAGACTTTAATCCTCGCACGAAAAGTACTGCCATAAGGAACCGGTTGTTTCCTTTTATTCCGTTTCTGTATCGTATTTTTTGTCATTGTCTTATTCTTTTCCTTAATCTGTCGGGAAAAGTGTATATCCTGTGTTCTTCATTATCATTATTCATCTCTCACTGTATCGTCTTGTCATGTGGATCACTACTTGTCTGTTCGTCTGGTATGAGAGAGAGCGAAGGTGATTCTCAGTTTGGCAAGGGTACTAACTCCCTCTAGTAGTCTTTATTGTGAAGCCATCAGTTAATTATTTCCCTGTAGTTTTCGTTATAATTATTCCCTTCTGGTTCTAAGTATATTTCAACATGCCACGTCGGAGCAATAAACGGTCGGGCGCAGCGGAGGAAAGCAGTATGCCAGCATCGGAAA
>JADBJO010028934.1:0-19581 GCA_016801955.1 Conus betulinus | reverse complement strand
TGTCACACAGCTCCTTCATTACACCATACACACACCCGCTTGCACATGCGTACACAACACAAAGGCATCAGCGTGCGCACGGAACTTGATCGTGCCACATTTAGCGATACATCACAAGCTAAATAGGAATTGTTATTAGGAAAATCGATCATTCAACAGAGTGATCGTATGTTTTTTTTTTGTCATTTGTTGAGAGTATGCTGACAATGTCCAAATTCTTGGAAGAGTCCATATTGAGAACCGAACATTTCTTCCTGATGTCTTCGTAAAATTTACAATGGAATAGAAAATGTGTCTCATCTTCAGTTGATGCACCACACATAGGACAAGGGGAATCAGATGTACGAGCTAAGAACCATCTTACATGGCACGTAAACCTAATGTTCTTGTTCTAAATCGAGCGAAAATGGATCTGTGCCATTTATTGTTTACAACTCTGATATAATTTTCCGTTTGAAAAACATTCTTAAAAGAAAAGAACCAGTGTATACTTGTCGATTCTTCCCAAATGAGAATGCCAGTCTTGTTTATAAGACGAGATTAACCGATCTTTAAATTCGGACAAAAAACACTTGTTCATGTCCAACATCTTGACACATCCAAACAATCCCGAACCCATGAGTAGTTAACACGTTCTTTACAGAATATGCCCAATTTTGCTTCCATTTTCCATCTGAATCAACATCATTTCATAAGCTTGTTTGCACAATCTTTTTATTGGGAGTTGTAGTAATCTAAACCAATATCTAATACATTTTATGTAGGTTCTAACATATAGGGGGTACCGACCAGTTTCTCCATATAACAATTTATTTGGCGAATGCAATGGTACCGATAGAAAACGTTTGATTGCATATGTATGAACCTTCTCCATTTCACTGTTGTTGAATAAACCCCATACTTCAGCACCATACGTTAACATTGGCTCAATCTGAGAGTCAAAGAGTTTCCAAAAAAGAGAGAGAAATCAATACAATTTAATTTTTTTTTAAGGATTTTAAGATTTCTATCGTGCCTTTTTTTTCTTTTCTATAGGTTTCAACCCATGTTTTTTGTAAGCTCAACTTTGTGGTGAAGAAAAGACCAAGATATTTATATGAATTTGATACACTAATCTCATCGTTTCCATAAAACCACTTTTCGTGGGCTGAAAGATGACCCCCTTTCCGGAAAACGATTACATTTGTTTTGTCCAGATTTACTGTAAGCTCTAATCTATCAGCTTCCTCTTTCAGTGCATTTAATTGATTTTGTAGTCCCACTGTAGTATCTGCTAAAAGAATAACATCGTCCGCAAACAACATCAGAAATACATCATTAGCACCTGGGATTAACTGAACACCATGTTTTCCCTTTTAAACTACTTCCGTAGCCAGTTCATTGATTGAAAAAAAAATGAGAACAGCAGGGGACTTAGCAGGCATCCTTGTTTAACTCCACGTGGGCATTCAAATAAGTCAGAATACATACCTTTATCTCGGACGTAAGCAAGCACCGAGTTGTATACACTTCTAAGAGCCCTATACACTTTACCATTTACACCTTCTTTGCGCAATGTGGTCCACAGCAAGTTTCTATTAACAGAATCAAACGCTTTACGGAAATCTATGAATGCTATATACAATTTGCTGTTTCTGAGAAGATATTTTGAACCAGAGAAAATAACGTAAAAATATGATCGATCGTGCTATATAGCCTGATCTAAATCCCGCTTGTTCCTCAATTATTTTTTCTTCGGTTTCTGCCCATTTAATTAATCGTCTGTTTAGAATATTTGTATAAACTTTTCTCAATATACTGGTAAGGGCATATACCTCTGTAATTCTCTGGATTATTGATGTGTCGCCTTTTTTGTGCAATGGAATTATAATAGATTGAGCCCAGTCTAGCGGGAAGTTCCCTCATCAAATAACTTGTTGAACAAACTCTCAGAAATTCCACTACAAGTGTATTAGAATGTTTTAGCATTTCCCCTAAGATCATGTCTGGACCTGCACTTTTCCTAGACCTTAATTATTTCATACTGTTAACAATCTCCTCTCTAGATATTGGATCATTAAATAACGGTTCTTCAAAGTCATTGGCTTCTAAATCAACGCTTCCATTGTTTTCAATTATATTCTCAGGGTAATTAAAAATATTGCGTAAATGCTCAAACCACTGCTCTATATTTATATCACTATAAGTCATCCTTTTTCTGTTAATTGTTCTAATTGTCGCCCAAAATAATTTTGAATCTCTAATAGAGTCTTTTAATTTTTTAATCTTTGTTTGCTCAAATTCACGTTTCTTCTGTCGCTTCATATTAACATAATCTGATCGCTCACTAGTATATTTTCTTTTCAGTTCTTCTTTTTTTGTCTTTTGCTTTGTTCTTTGGAAAGTTTTGAGTAGCTTGTTCACCTCTTTCTTCTTCTGGTCACATTCATAATCAAACCACTCATCCTGATTTTTCTTTCTTTTACCAACCATTCTCACCATGCATGCAGCAGCACTATACATTGCTTGAACAAAAAATATTCACATATCTGTTGACATCCACATTTATCAACTGGTAGGCATTTTCAACCTGTTCTTTAAAGTATTGGAATTCAGCTCATTTTCAAAATTCCCAGCATTCTCCTCTGACCAAAAGATTTTTTTTTCTTCAACAACAGGTTCTTGAGCTTGGAGTATTTTTGGTCATTCCGTTTTGCCATATCATTTCTATTGGTAAATGCCAGGATTCAAGACAATCACCAACAATCATATTGCAATTTTGGGGAAAAACATTCTGGAACAAGAAAATAATCAATAACTCTACATCCTTGTGGTGAAACAAATGTATACTCTCCATCTCTGTCTCCATTGCAATATCCATTCAAAATGTCAAGATCAAACAAAAAAACAAAGGTCCAACAAAGATCTTCCAAAATTGTTTACATTTTCATCTTTTGAGTTTCTTCAGAAAACTGTCTTCTAAATGGTCATCATAAAACCCACTAAAAGACTCAAAGTTTACCATATCTCTTCGCATTTCGACTGGCTAGAGCCAGTCCTGGCATTCAAATCTCCACAAATCATGACTCGAAAGTCAACATCACCCACTGCTCGTAGTCTAAACTTTCTTCCAATATAGCTACTCCATCTTTCAGATTGGTGTTATTGTACAGAGGACCACCTTCAGGTACAATATAACAACGTACTAAGACTACATCTTTGTCAGTACCAAGCACACCTTTATTCAGCTTAATTGCTATAGCATTTGCACAGTCTAATCTTATTTCTTCTACAGACTGTTCTAGACACTTTCTAACCAGCAACAGTACACCACCAGAGTTTCTCCCAATGTGTGACAGTTTCTGAGCTGAAGCGACAAATTTAAGAAAATCATTAAACACATATGAAAGATCAAATGACTTGTCCACAAATGTTTCTGTAAGGCATACGAAATCAAATGAATTAACATAATCAATGAATGACGAATTATCTAATTTGTTATATAAGTTCTCAACATTATGGTTAAGAAAGGACCAGGACGTTGAATGATCGAACTTGTCCTATTTGGATTTCTTGTTGCGTAGTGGCCTGTGGCCAACACTGTTACTATGTTGGTTACCAAGGTACCACACAAAGACCGCTCTGTCTGCTTGCCGATCCTCGACTACCACCACGCACATCACTGGGGTTGCCGGCTGTGTCGTGACGTGGGGAATCCCCGCTGCTCCTCTCCGCTCCGGAGGTCGGCTTACCCAACACGGAGTTGCTGGGCTTGCCCGTGACGTCTCGGTCTTGTTGTTGAGTGGGCGTCCCGTCACCACGTCTGTATTCCCGCAAGGCGTGGCCAATCAGCGAATCACCTTCCACATGTGGGGAACCTCTCCCCACACCGTCACTGCCACTGTCAGCTGGCCGGTGGAGGGAGGGAAGCACGAACATCCCGTGCAGAGACACCTTCACCTCCACCACCCACATCCTCGTCTCGCTGCACTGCATACCGGGTCAGCGGGTCGCCGCACGTGGTCTCAGCACCGTGGCAGAAACATCTCGCTCCGGTCACCAGCATCGCTCAGTCGGCCGTGACCCGATGACGTCCCGCTCCCTCTGCCGTGCAGTCGGTCAGCTGATGACACAGCCGTGTTTGTCAGTGTAATCCGCCGTTGTCACTTCCGTTGCCGTCACCTTTGTAGATGTGTGTTCATCTAGTCTGGCGGGTCCCATTACCATCTCCCCGTTTCTAAAGAAGGCCCTCTTCCCCTCCCTACGTGCTTGTGACACAATTTTAGCTTGTTGCCGTGTCAGATCGTTGGCCACACCTATGCCTTTTTGTTTTAGTTTATCACGCAGATCTCTATTTGTTTAATAGCATCATTTTATCCTTCCATCGCGTGAAACGTGCAATCATTGGTCTAGGTTGCCCCTCAATTGCCCGCTCCACTCTGTGTGCCTGTATAAAATCTTCATGTGTCCATGTTCGAGAGCCGTCAATGTTGTTGAGAGAATCAACCACTGCTGTTACACTCATATCAAAAGTTTCCCTGTCACGTAGTTGAGGAATGCCAAAAAATCTCAGATTGTCCCGTCGCGAGAAACCTTTCAATCTATCAATCTCTGATCTAACACGTCCCAAATCTTCTTGCAACTCCTGTACTGTTGTTTTCAGCTGGTCAGTTTCTGTTCTCCCCTTAGTCACTTCCTCGTGTAGCACTGCCACACTGCCTGACAGATCTTGTTGATCTTTTTCTAACTTGTCACACCTATCATCTATCCGTTTGCATCTTTCATATATTCACTCAGTTCGTTTTTAATCCAGTGTAAATCTTCCCTGATCAGTTGGGTATGCAAACCCATCTGTTGGTGTATTGCAGAAGTTATCCTAGATAACTCGTCAGTGTCACATGGTAGGCTAGCTTATCCGTTTATACCCTCACCTTTAGCAGTTTGATCAGGCGAAGGGTTGGGGCCAGGATTTTCCTCAATGTCACCACTGAGACGTAGTCGCCACATGAAAAAAAATTGTTCACAACACAGCCGAATGCGACGACTGGCGGCACTTGTATGGATATCATCAACAACAGATCGTGTCGAACACAATCAGTCACACATCACATACTGTCTGAATAGAGAACTGTCCCTCTGTTTATCCAGTTAGCCAACGATATCTGTTCTTGAATAAACAACTGCCTCACATTGCACACCAAACTCCACAACACTACGACCAGCAAGGCACAGGAGAAAAGGCGTCACAACATCAATGGATGTCACACCCGTGCTATCCATTGTAGGCCTACCTTGGCTTGCTCTCTATCAGAGAATGCAACTCTCCACCTCCTAATCGCACAAAATGTTCCAAGTCTTGCCCTGTAACTCCAAAATCACACATCTTGTCTGTTTTCTTTACTCAACTGCTTAAACAGGAACTGCTTCACACAAAACCGACTTGTCAGGACCCGACACAGCTGAATACACAATGAAAATAAATACACCGCCGTACAAGACCTGTTTACGTGCCGCCATTTTTCTCGTGCCCCCCGAGAGAGAGAGAGAGAGAGAGAGAGAGAGAGAGAGAGAGAGAGAGAGAAGTCAGATGGATGGGGCAGATATCTGGCATTGCCCTTTTTGTTCAACTATCTCGATGCTCTCCTTAACGAATCACTTTTGCTTTCAATAGGGAAAACAGAATAAACCACAGAAGAACAAGTGGGCTTCAGAGCTGGTTATTGTACAATCGACTACACAGGTATTCTGCGCTATACAATGCCAAACAGCTGATGTCCAGGGAAAGGGGAAGCTTAGTTTGCTTTTATCCACAACCAGAACGATTCGGTAAATCGCAACAAAGTACTGGCGCGTTAAAAAAAAAGGTCAAAGAAAGTGTTGAAGGTACTTGCATACTATGTATTAGCATGTTCTTTGTTGCGTCAGATCTACCTAAGACTGCTTAAATTTCTAGGAATCACTCGCTGGTGTGAAAAAGGGCTGCTTGCTTACCCTGAAATGATTTTGCTTATTCATAACGAATTAGCAGGTCAGCTGAGGAGAGATGACAGACACGGTATTGGTCTTTCAAGTCTGATAGAAAAGATATTCTTCGTACTGTTTGCTGATGACAAAATGCTGGTGTTACACGCGGTGGTGGCTTCACAGGATCAGCAAAATGTAATCACAAAAGCATCTCGCACTACTACATAGTAAGTTTAGAGAAAACTACGTGAAAATGGTACATACACAAGGAAAGATTAGAGGTAGTTAATTCATATATGTATTTGAGCCTTACCTTGACAACATATAATTGAGATTGATGGGGCGATAGAACAGTAAAAAAAAGAACTAAAGAAAATATTGCAGATATTTTACACGCTTTGTGCAGATAAATGCGAAGATGTTAAAAGGGTTGGTGTTATTTTTTGATATTGTTGTTGTTGTCATTGTCATCATCATCGTCGTCGTCGTTGTTGTTGTCGTTGTTTTGTTGTTCGTGTTGTCGTCCTTGTTTTTGTTTGTTCTTGTTGTTGTTGTCTAACCAGCTCTATCACATGCAGCTGAAGTGTGCTGGTTTAAAGAGACGTATGAAGTAGAGGGAGTCCAACTCTATGCTTGCAAGAACATTTCGACTGTCAGCCAAGGCACTGGAATTAAGGGGAACTTGAGACGCTCTCTGGTTATGAACATAGCTACGAAGTCAACGGCATAGTGGCTAAAGTTACTTAAAATGCCTGGTAATAGAATACCTAGGGAAATGTATAATGATTTGAAATTTCTTGACTAGAGGGGAAACACTGGGGCCAGCTGCTTTAAGAATAACTTATTTTGATGTGGATTTAGCTGTACCTGAATAGAACAGCAAGCAGGGAAATAAAACGAGTTTCAGACCTGGGATGAATGAACTGAACAGCAACGTAATTGTTCTAAACAGACAGTTATGATTGTGTCCACTATACAGCGCCGTAGAATCGGATAAAATCCAATTCATCTTCTACTGTTGCACCAGTCCTCATGTTACTTGTTCAGCCGTATACAAGGAATACCATCACATAGCTGTTTTAGTGTTGAAACAATACACAGTTGTTTGAGTGTTGAACAATACACCGTTGTTTGAGTGTTGAAACAATCTTGCAAACTATACAACAATACTGTTTTCAATGTAGAAAACCAGCTGTGTCGATGATTTACCAAAACACGATTTAATGTCATCTACAGTTGATATTGATTTCTTTCCCTCCAGTTGACAGTGAAAGATATATTTCAAAATTCTCTTTTGTCGATTTGTCATGTTATCTGCCATCACAGTTAGATGAGAGAGATTTGGTCGTCTGCAGTACACAGTGCAGTGGTTGATTTAAACCCCCTTTTTTCTGCTTCTTCAGAAGCAAACGTGGTGCACGTATACCATTAATACAGAGCTAAAACCACATAGGAAATTAACAGCAATACTGACTTTTCTTAATATGCTAACATAATCGAATGTCATTATTTGGCTGTAATGTTTAAGGGGAAAACACATGTAAACCGGTTTGATACTTTCTGACGAGGGGAAAAAGTCAGACAACCACTTCACCCAAACCGTAAAGTAACAGAACCTGTCAGTGCACTATGACAGTCAGAGGTGTGTGTGGCCACCATTTACTGCCAGACATGCAATGCTTCTTTCTCTCATGGACTGGACAGGCATCACTAGAATCACTGGAGGGAGACCAGCCCCTCATTGTGCAGGAACTGGAACCAATGGCAGCGCTTGGTTTGACCGCAATGTCCTCGGGTGTTCTAGAAGAGCTTCATGAGCAGTGAGTCAGGCGAACGTGTTGGCCTGTCAATCCACAGAACTGGCTGCTGCTGCAAGCAGTCCATCATCAGTGGGACACGATGGGGAGTGGCGTTGTCATCTGGCAGCATGGGAAATCTCTGGCGTGTAAAACTGCCCCAAAGAGAGGCGTCACAATCTGCTTTCTGTACCTGTTGCTGGCCAGACGTCCATGAACCAGATGAAAGGGGATTCTGCCATGAAGATGAACTGCTCTCTAGACTATCAAATGTCTGCCTCTATGCAGGTTGTGTTCCCGAATGGAGAAATTGACGAATCGTTCTTCTGGGTGTGGCCAGACTGTTGTCTGTGATCTCTGTTGGCCGGAGTTGAACTCCTCAGTAAAGAGCACTGTGCCCCACTGCTGCCTTGTCCAACGCTGATGATGTCTGCACCACATAAAAGCAGTATACCACTGTAAATAACAAATGACAGCAGCAGTGCTACTGTACAGATTATGTGTGCACAGACAGTTGCAGATAGCCTGCTAACAGTGGCGTGTGCTGCCATTTGCAGCTAGATCTGAGCTATTCTGCAGTGATGGGTTTTGAACAAAACTGTCAGCGTGAGGGCCTGGCTGTCTTGTTGACTCGTGATTCTGGGCGTCCATTCTCATGGCACAGTTCAGTGCTCGACTCAGTTGAAATCACGCCTACAGTTAGTGAATGACGAAATAGCTCCCACCTCTGCTGTCATCCCCTCCCCCCCCCCCCCCCCCCGCATTGTTCCCCCTCCCCCACCCCAGACCGTCATACCACTTTCTTTGACGACGAAGAACACTTTATGTTCCACTGTACCGCTTATAATGAAGTGCGGACAAGTTGTTCATTCTTCCAGTTAGATACAGCGAAAACACAAGATGTCGCCGTCGTGTTATCATCAGAAGATGAACTTGTAATTAAATCACCTGCGAAATTCGTCACGGAAGCATTGAAGGTTAGACAGATGAAGGATAGTGAAATTTAAGATTACGCATTATAAGAGTTCTTCTTCTTCTTCCTAAAGACCGGTTCACGCAAAACGAGTATGTCATCAGCGCGCATGTTAAAAAAAAATGAAGTGCGACTCACCCTGGTGGCCCCTGGATCAAAATTTGGCAACAAGGGGTCGCACACGATATTCAGAAAGTTAAACAATGGCCAGATTCAGGCCCAGGTAATCATAAAATATCTGGGGAAGTGAAAATAGAAACACAATCAGTCAATATGCAGATCTCAAGACTGTCGTACCAGTTTGATTTTTAAATGAGACTACATTCGTGGCAATCTTGATGGCACCAGGCAGTGAGTTCCACAGCCGTACATAACTAGGAAAAAAAGGATTAATTTTTTTTTAATGGCTGTCAATATTTGATGCAGGTATGGCATAAGATTGACCGCCACTCCTGGTGCTACTTTTATTCAATACTGGTTGTTCCATTGGGATATTAATTAGTTTAGCTCTGCCTTTGAAGAAGGTATTAAGTTTAATAAAAGCTCTTCTCTCTTCTAATGATTTCCATTCTAATTACCTCATGTTCTTCTAGTATTCTCTTTCTTTCTGATATGGTTCCCTGTTACGAACCGTGCTGCTCTCTTCTGAATCTTTTCGAGATATACGACTTGCCAAATTATTTGTGGCATGTGGAAGAGATCAGTAAGATACAATGTCATCATTTGATTGAGTGTAAAGTCGAGTCAATCTTATGTGTTTTTTTTTTTTTTAACTGTATAACTTTACCGCATTACTCCTGTGTGTGAGGACATAAGGAAATGTTACGACTTTATTTGTTTTTGATAACCTTTGATTTGATACACACTAGAAATGAGTGTGTACTGCCTGGTAGCAGGACAGGAAGAGGGTAATGTTATTGTTCAGTAACTCCCTCCGCCTTTGTCAAAAGACCTCTTTGGTAATGACAATAAATCATCAAGGTGTCAGTCTCTCTCTCTCTTCTCTCTCTCTCTCTCTCTCTCTCTCTCTCTCTCTCTCTCTCTCTCTCTCTCACACACACACACACACACACACACACACACACACACACACACATGCACACCAGCAAACATTACACACATTGGTATAGTAAGAAGTAACACTTCACCATATCCATTTAATTTTGCACTGCTGCTCTGTGTCTCCAAAACGTACATGCAGTGAGAACAACTGATTTCAAAAACAAATGCACCCCCCCCCCCCCCACACACACACACACATACACGTGCGCGCACACAATTTTCTACTACTGTGTGCAGATACTGTATGCGCTTCTAACAGCTTAGTCCTCTCAGCACTCCCATGATAACTTTGGTTTTCAGCAGACCAAGGGCTTCTACGATTCAATGGAGATGAGCTGGAAGGGCATACACTGTCACAGCTTTAGAAACTATCGCTGAGCTGACATGCCACCCACCCAGTATTCCACCATCCGATGTAACAGACATTGAAGCTCAGCACTGATGGTTGCTATCACTTTCTGAACGTCCCTTCTTTACTGAAGCTTTCTGTTTGTGTTCCCACAGTATCCCTCTCTCTCCCCCTCCTCATATCCCTTTACACTCCACTGAACCAGTTTCAAAAGGAAAGCTGGATCAGACTTAAACTGTTTCAACGCATATGGTCCTGTTATTGAAGGAATTCAGGTCAAAATGTGTGCATAGTGTGTTTGTGTTCGTTGTGTGTGTGTGTGTATGTGTGTGTGTGTGTGTGTGTGTGTGTGTGTGTGTGTGTGTGTGTGTGTGTGGAAAGGGGGGGGGGGTATGCATTACACCATTTGAGATGAAAAAATCGAAGTGTTGATTGTATTTACAAATATTGTTTGTCTTACAGTAACTATTGTACTAAAGTCTGCTAAATAAGAACTATCTCAGAGTGAGATGCCAGCCACTTTAGAAGTTTGGCTTGGTTGGATCGCCTCCGTTTTTTTCTGCCAGTGTGTTGAAGGTATACACAAAGGGATTAATTGCAGAGTTCAGAGGCAATACAAATATAGCCAAGGCGACATTCACCTCACCAGGAATGGCAGTATCAGCCAATGCCAACATTCCACACAGTCCTATAGGAAACCAGCACATGAATCTGTCACGGCAACAGTGATAAGTCGCTGGGCTATCGTCATGTCCTGTGATACTCTGGTCGTGCAAGTCTTGAGGGCATTGTTCTAGATAGATCGATAGACGAATGCTTGACCAGCAGAGATAAATAAGAAGAGGGTGAAGTTAAGGACAATAAGTAAACTGAACGAGTACTGTTTTCCCTTTAAAGTCTTGTTTGTTACTGGTAATGGAATACAAATGCTTGTTTGGCTATAGAATTCCCAGTGTGACAATAGGGGGATCAAAGGTAATAAGGCCAGAAACCAACCAATGGTCCAAGTCGTCAGACAGGTCAGTGCTGCTGACAGTCTCTTAAATCGCAAGATGCTAAATGGAAAATGGAGGACCAAAAAACGGTCCAGTGTGATCAGACAGATGATCAGAGCAGACACTTCACTGGATAACATACACAGAGAACCAGCCATCTTGCAGACTGTACTGTCTCTCCACGTGTCATCAAACTGCAGATATCTGCCACGGAACTGTTCATCAGCTATTCCAATGATTGCAATGTAGACACCCATCAGAAAGTCAGCCATTGTAAGATTTAGGACAAACACACTGAATCCACTTGACGAAGTCATGCTCCTTGCTATCACACGTGCACAGAAACAAAAGACATTACCACTCATCGACAGACAAGCAGTCAGCCAAAGAAATCCCCGATAGACCCCATGATTGTAACAAATCTTCACATGAGGAAAGTTCGTCTTTAGGGGCATGACAAGAGGCGTCCTGGAAATTACTAAGGAGAATTTGGGGACAACATATCTTATAGTTGTCCGTCCAAACAACACTCAAAGAGCGAACATCTTCAAACATGTCCAGCGGAAAATTTTTCCACTGGGCAGCCCTCTATGTAAAGTTCAATTAGCTTTGGTGTGAACTGAAATCCACTAGGACTGATGGTATGAATATCAGCTAGTGTTAGATTGAGCTTTTGTATGCTGATGAATGGTGAAAAGACTCTAGAATCAAACATGGAGAGTGCAGTGAATGACAAATCTACAAACATAAGGTTACGGTTCTCAACAGTAGACGATAAATCAGTATAAAGGAAGACAATGGGGTTTTGAGAAAGTAATAGTGTTTGCAAATTTTGCAATTCAATAAAAGCAGTCATGTTCAGTGTTTCAGCTTGTTCCTTCTGAGGTCAAGGAACTGCAGGTTAAACAATCTTATTGCAGGGAAGACAGTCAAGGAACACTGAGCAGAACAAGATGGATGAGGTAGGTATTCTGACTCACATCAGAAAATGTTATTCCAGAACTGGTTCCATCCAAAGAGCGAATGTCTGGAAACCGTGACGTGGAGAAAGGCTGGAGACAAAGGAACGTGTGACCTTGACATAGACAGCCTGCGGGACAACTTATGTCACAAATTATTTCATCATCATGCATCGGACAGTGAGGCCAGCCATCACACAGGTGGTCAGTGTGTAGACAGGTTGTGGACTTTCTGCATCTGAAAAACCCTGGACACATCATGTCGTCACATTCCTCTTCATCCATGCGGTCCAAACAGTCGTACATTCCATTGCATCGTGTGTAGACAGGCAGGCAGTCATTGAAGTCACCTGGACAACGGTAATGGCTGTGAGGACAGGACTCATTCGAATTCATTTGTATTGAGTTAAACTTCATGATACCATCAAAAATTGACCAGTGCAGGGGAAGGAAAGTAGGAAAGTGTTATAAACTTCGCTTTGTAGGAATCACAGTTCCGTTCTTCGGAGTGATCTGGGCACTGGGGGGTCTGATCACAAACGTTAGTGTACAAAATACACTGGCCATCAGTGCATGTGAACATGTTGATACAAATAGGATGGGAACAGAACGATTCATCACTGCTATCCTGACAATCGGATATGAAATTGCACACCAGAGAATATGACATTGTTGTAATGTGATCAGTGCACGTGAATGTTGGGATTACCATTGTGTGCTCATTTCCTGTAGGTGACTGGGTTTTGTGTGACAAGTGAACATGGAATGACATATGTATTCTTGGCTACATACTTTAAACTGATGAAAGCCACACAGAAACAGTATGTGTGTCACATGACCAGCTTGGCACGAGATCATAGATTCTCGTGGCCAAGACAACAAATGGGTGTTATTTAGTGAAAATGGCTTTGCATAGAGTGGCTCTGTACTAGTCTTATTTGTTGAGAATGCACAGACTATAGGACCCCGTATTCTTCTTAGAGGAAACACGCACAGAGATTTCGTGTATGCAATCAAATTTTCATAGTTTAAACTATAATAAACCATAGTCCCAAAGTGCGACATGAATTTTCTCCTTTTTTTAAACGAGATGAATGAAAATACACAGATCTGTGCTGTAACATTTCATGCCTGTACAAAGGCGGCATTGACATATCGTTGGAGACCATACCGAGCTGAAGACCATCCAAATTCCGCCCGTGAAGTCCTGTTACAGAAAGGAGTATACCAAGCCAGTCAAACACACAGACAGGCCAGTCTACCTCACCCCCCAGAGAATGGCAATGTTCATTAATGATTTCGTTGACATCTATACTATTCCCATTGAATCCAAGGGGTTTCCATACAAACAAGTAGCACCGTCCACACATGGCTACCATGCCCTGACAATCAGGACTGCTGAAGGGACAGTGTTCTGTTTCGTCCCGTCCATCCTCACACTCTGTCTTCACGTTGCATTCTAAGTGGTGTTGAAAACTGGAGTAATCATCCACTGAACAGTTCCAGAAACCACTGGGCGATTGTTGAGGGGTTTTGTGTTCGTGAAAAAAGGTGAAAAAAAAATCGGAAGCACTGTGTCTTGATGCATGAACTTCTATAGACTTCTACTTCCAGTCCTCGTGCATGGTATACACGTGCAAAGTGAGATCCAGAAAATGTCCCACGCCACGCCTTTTTCTTTTCCCTTGTATTATTCACTAATGGACCAACCCGCCACAAGGTGACGTCAGGAAGATGTGACGTGAAAAAATTGAAACTCAGCATGGCAATATGTCGATTGGAATAGACAGATATCCACACACGTACTGACCACCATACTGACTCAAATTTCTTCTCAATGTCACATAGCCAGAAGACGGGGATGTCATTGCAACAATCACAGGCCCTAATTCTTCTTGGATTGCGCTTTGTTCTACCAGTCACAGAGCACTAGGGGAGTTAAATGAATCCAATAAAGTGTTGCCAGTGCAGAGCACTGGATAACTAAACTGGACTATGAACCAGATGAAATAAACGTGTGTGCTACCAGCAAGGAGCACAGGTATAGCTCAAGGAACTCTGACCAACATACACAACGCTGTAACAGAGCACTGGGAGAGTTTAATGAACTGGGAGAGTTTAATGACAACCAACAACAACAAATGGTGCGCTGTTTGCACAGAGCACTGGGAGAGTTAATGAACTCCCAACAACAACAAATGGTGCGCTGTTTGCACAGAGCACTGGGAGAGTTTAATGAACTCCCAACAACAAACAAACAAATGGTGCGCTGTTTGCACAGAGCACTGGGAGAGTTTAATGAACTCCCAACAACAAACAAATGGCTCGCTGTTCGCACAGAGCACTGGGAGAGTTTAATGAACTCCCAACAACAAACAAATGGTGCGCTGTTTGAACAGAGCACTGGGAGAGTTTAATGAACTCCCAACAACAAACAAATGGTGCGGTGTTTGAACAGAGCACTGGGAAATTTCATTGAACTCTCAACAAGGCAAAAAGGCTGATGGCAGTACAGAGCACAGCAGCAGTATAGTGAAGTTAAACTACATAGGTAATAGTGTGTTGCTGCTATAGAACATATAGTAGATACATCTCTCTCTCTCTCTCTCTCTCCTCTCTCTCTCTCTCTCTCTCTCTCTCTCTCTCTCTCTCTCTCTCGATATGAATGGGTATTGTTTTCGAGTTGCCATCATCCCAGATTCAATATGCTTGTACTGAGTAACCACATGTATAGCGACAGTAAAACAACAAACGGATAAAGCGTACCCATTTTGCTCTGACCAGGTGAAGAACAAACACCATTTTTTTTTCAATTCTCCCACTACCAAGACTTTAATAACTAATTTCTCAAACGATCGGCAGTTTGTTCTCTTCATTTTCCTCTAAGGCATTCAAGGGTTTTGCTCAGTCATCACCTAGCAATGTATAATTTTCATGCAGTGAATGCAAGGCCAAGGTCAATTCTTTAGATAGTAAACTATAATGGACAACCATCATCGCTTTGATTTTTCTTGTGATGTTTGGCGTCACTTGAATTGAATTATTTATAGTATTCTCATTGTAATGTATAATGTATGATGTTTTAAAGTCATATTCTTGTGAAATGGATGTTACAGCACATTTTCGTATCTGTTTGTGATGACATATGCATTAAATCCACCCCATTCCCACCCTCTGAAAACCATTTCAAAACCAGATATGCAAACCACAAACAGTCATTCAATAAAGAAAAATACCAAAACCAAACAGAACTGAGCAAATGCATTTGGAGACTCAAAGATAAAAAAGCAAACTACAATATATCCTGGAAAATCATAAAAAGAGCATCACCATACAATAACATTTCAAAACGATGCAACCTATGCTTAACAGAAAAATGGTTTATACTGTGTAAACCACATCTAGTAACTCTAAACACCAAAATAGAAATAGTAAACAAGTGCAGGCACAAATGGAAATCGTTGTTAGCAAAACAACCTGAACCACAAACACACTTGAGAACCGAGCTACACGTGCAGCCAACCCGCATGTACAAACTTTCGAATTGTAAACAAAATTGAAATACACGTGCAGACAACCCGCACATCAGGCTATATAACACCGGCAGTGAGTGACACTAAACCATCCTGAACAGAGCAAGCGCTCGAAACAGTACTGTAGTTTTAAAACTTCCTTTTAATACCTTATTTTAAACACACACACACACTCACACACTCACACACACACACACACACACACACCACACATATATATATCTTATATATATATCATATCTATCTATCTATCTATATCTATTCTCTGATGTACTTTAAACTGACATTGTTGTGTTGTACGACATTAATATAAAAGAGTTACGATTATATGATATATGTGGTTATCCCACCACCCCACCCTCCCCACTCCCTTCCTCTATTCCGTCCTCCTTCCACCCTGATGCCCCCCATCCCCACCCGCAAACTTTCTCCTCCCCCACCCCTCTCCCTGCATTATGCTCCAATTCTACTAAATTTGTTTCATTTCATATACTTTAATTCCCCCGATCAACATACACTCAAGGCTAGATAAGCGACCAGAATAAGTAAATATCTACCTATCTTAGCACCCATCCCAACCTTCCCCTCTTGTCCCTAACAGAGTCCTCTCTCTCTCTTGCACACACACACACACGCGCGCTCGCGCGCGCACACACGCGCACACACACACACACACACACACACACACACACACACACACACACACACACACACACACACAATCATATATATACATTTTTTCCGTCTATCCTTTTTAACTTACCTTTTAATCCAAACTTTTAGCAAATATATATATATATATATATCATATATATATAATATATATATATATATTATATATATAGATATACAATGAAACAATAAATTCCAAGGATAAGTACCGAGCACCATTCCACAACTTACAGAGCAGCTAGGTCAATGACTGCAAGAAATATGGAATTATAAACAAAGCTTACTCTTATGTCTCAGATTATAGAAATAGGGGGGTGATAAAGCCTTCATATCTGCAGTGGTAGATGATTCTGCCTAACTGACAGTATGTGCTTGAGTGGGTGAATGGGGAATAAAATAAAAATGCTTCTCAAAATGAACCTTCAGCAAAAACCTTCACAAAAACAAGAAAAATCTTATTTCTGAGGGCTCAAAACAACGCTAGTCAGACTCAGATTCATGGTAACCATTTTCCCAAATTAGCCATGTTCAATGAAGCCAACGATGATATTGATGCTTTTGTGAATAGATTTGAAGCTCACGCTAAAATGTTGGGTGGAGAAAGAAATAATGGCTACTTCACTTGGCTAGTGTTATTTGCAAGAGTTTGCATTGAGTTTTTACCATTCCCTTTGTGCCAGTGGTACTTTGGCTATGAGAACTTGAAGCAACATTTGTTGAAAAAGTTCATGGCTACCTCTGAACGTTTCAGAGAGAGATTACGAGTGTGGGGCCTGAACAAGGTAGAATGTTCATGCTTTTTTTGACCAGACCCACCCATCTATAGAACAGGTGGATTGAACTGTCAGAGTTAAAGAAGAGTTTTGAAGCTCTTCATGATCTTTTAATCAGAGAGCAGATTTTGCAGAGTGTGCCTAAAGACTCGCAGGTTTTTTCTAAGGAGAGAACCTTTCATTCAGCACAACATGCGTGCTGCAGCTGAGCTCTATAGAGAGGCTCATCCTTAGAAGTCGTTTAGCTACACAGTCAGGTACCGATTCTCATGTTATTGTGTGTGAAACAGACTCATACAACAGTCAGGATTCATGGTCAGTCTCATCAGGCCAGTAAACTTTATTTACATAGAGGCCAGTCAAACCGCTCTTCCAGACCACAGAGGTTCAAAGGCGAGGTAACTCTGTCAGGGAAGGACCTGTTTATCAGAGAAATTATTCAGTTTGCAGAAAAGTAGTTTTATTCTGCTCAGTTCTACAAATTCAGTTCCTCAGTCTCAAGAAAAGTCGTAACAACATGAGAGATCTTTTCCCACAGTCAGGTAGAAGTAGAGTCCAAGATATACACACGAGAACCAAAGTCTTATTTATAGACTGTTGTGGTGGTCGTCGGTCACATCATTCCAAACTGCCTTCACCACCACAACAATGTCCAGCCCCATAAGTATCCCCAGCACGCAAAGGTTTCTCTGATTTTCCCCTGATGTGGATGAATTTCTTACTTTGAACAGTTGTGTCACTGTAAAAGGTTGTGTGAATGATACACCCCTGCCTGTTTTGAGCTATACTGGTTGTTCATCACTGCTGGTGTGAGAAAATCTCTGGTTAAACCGAAACAGTGCAATGGTCATGTGTCAAAAGTGTGTACATTTTGGTGGCAAGATTGCAGTACATTCCTAACTGCTTATTGCGCCTGTGTCCACCTTTTTACCACTGTGTTGGCTGGAATTTGTTGTGTCATAGATACCCAGCAGTAGATTTGATACTTGGCAATTTAGCCAAGGCGTCAAGAATGAGACCTGACCAGGTTTTGACTGATCATATCGTCGCACATCAGTCATGCCAGCGACACAAAGAAACTTGAAGGCTCTATTAGTCCCCTTGAAAACCCCTCCAACCCATGTCAGAGAAAAATTCCGGTCACCAACCAAGGTGTGAAGCCATCCCCCCCCCCCCCAACTGGTTAGTGAACTTTACCCATCGGACTTTGACATTCTTTTTGTCTCGTCAGGACATCGCAAAATGCAAGCATCAGATTACACCGTGTGGTCACCTATTTTAAAATCCATTCTTTAAAAAAAAAAAAACAGACTAAAAAAAAAACAAAAAAATATTCTGACTAATCATCACTCGGCAGGAAAAAAAACAATTTTGGTACGTGACGTAACCCCATGTTTTTCTTAGACTATGGTGGTTCTTTTCCACTATTCACTTGGAAAATTGACCCTATACAGAAGCAATGTGCTGTGTGTACCAAAACCTCTCTATACAAATGTTTTTTCATGTTGCTCATGATTCTATTGCTAATGGACATGGTGGTTTTGTTAGAACAAAAGCTCACAATTTTATTTCATTTTTATTAACCTAAATATCATGCTGTGGATATCCTGTCAACTTGTTCAGACTTGTAATGGTGTGTCAGAAGAGTAGGAAAGCGTCCATCTGTTGCAATGGTTCCTCTTGGGAGAAATGTCCATCTCGATTTGCCTTTTCAATGCATTTGTATTGACCTGATAGGTCCCATTTTCGCCATGTTCCCATTAGGATCAATAGAATGTTTTGACTGTTGTTTGATGTTGCTACCAGGTCTTCTGAGGCTGTGCCTTTGAAAAATCATAGATACAGTACAAATGGCTGAAGAAAGCATGCATTTTTCAGGCGCCCTAAGATACCCCAAGAGACTTTTGTCAGACAGTGGTACTAAGTTTATGTCACTTCGTGAAAGAGATTTGCGGATTGTTGTCCAGTCAAGTCAGTCAATACAAGTCTGTCGTCATGCCATGTCAAATGGAATGGACTTGAAGTTTGAATGGTACCCTTAAAATCCATGTCGAAGAAAGTGGTACCCAACAAGCACCACCCTCAAGACTGGGACCATTATCTCTACCTGTTACCCAGCAGTTCTGTCTGCACACACGAGAACTGCCTTGTGAGACAAACCTCACCATTTTGACCTGCTTTTATGGTAGGGAAACTAGAGGGCCAGTTGATCTGTTGGCAGACTTCTTGCAACTTGAACACACTCAGATGCTTCCCGGTCTATGTACCAATGTGACAGAACTGTAATTCTTTTGAAGAGAGCATGACATTGCTACTCAATATTCGAAAAGGCTGCCTGAAAACATAAACATGTAAAGGATGTTAAACGTGATCAGGCGCTAGAGTTCTCTTCTGATGAGGTAGTGTTTTTGCTGCCCACGGCACACACAAATGGTTTTCTGGCAGCGTGGAAAGACCTGACAAAATTGTTGATTGTTTTCCATCGGATAGATTTTATTGATCAAACAGAAGAAAAGTGGTTCAAGT
>JADBJO010028933.1:17500-19582 GCA_016801955.1 Conus betulinus | reverse complement strand
GAGAGAGAATCGTATCCTGGAAAAGAGAGAGAGACAGAGAGATTGAGAGGAGAAGAGACTGAACGGGGTTGGGGAGGAGCCGGCGGAGGGTGAGCGGAAGAGCTAGGATGAGAGAGAGAGCATACCCTTAATGAAATCAGTTATCTGCCAGGGGGGGTGTGTGGGAAATTTGCTGAAGGCGCGCTAGCTGGAGCTGGCTCTGTGACAGACCTTTCTTTCTCATTACTAAACGTCATCTTTACCATGTCAAAAAAGAAATGAAGAAAGAGAAAAAAACAAGATGTAAAGCATATAAAACGTACTCCCAGTACAGTGACAGAAGGGGAGACCATTTCCAGCTAGTGGAAGAAAAAACTCGACAGTGCGGTGGTTATTTCCATTATTGGACTTGATTTTTAAAAAAATCATCATTTTATAGCCGTTAGTAACGGCTATTCTGGCAAAATAAAAGATCGGGCTTCATCCTTGACACATAATGAACATACCTACAAATTTTAAGAAAGATCGGCCCAGAAGTTTTGTCTGGAGCGAGTGTAACACATTTTGACTACAGACTGACACACAGACAGACAGACGACGGACACACAGACAGCATTTCTTCGTTCCCATTGTTAAGTACTCCCTGTTCTATAAGAACTGGGAGTACAGAAAGAGAAAGTTAGCAGCAAAGTTAGGCGAGTGCAGGCGGAAATCTTAAAAAAAAAAAGAAAAAAAGATTACTCTGCCAAACCACATGGGAACAAACGAATCTGACGACAAAACACGACTGTGTTTCGCGAACTCTTAGCTCCCCTTTCCTTCAGGCATGAGAAATACAACACTCAGGATCAACTGAAAACGAAATACACTTTGGAAGCCGAGGCCTGGGAGTTGCAAAATACTTACAGGAATGGGTAACTATTCTGTCCCCATGCCCACCAAATGAAGTCCCATGGCACTGAATGGCTGCAAAGACACTTGTTCATTGTGACTTTGGGGTTGGTAATGGTAACGGTAATGTTGCTTATAGCCCAGCCGACCGCAAAGGTGAAGTCATCTCTCGAGTCATTATATATATATATATATATATATATATATATATATATATATATATATATCACGAATACTGCTAAAATGCCTGATAAAATTTCTAAAAAGCGCTCAAACCCCTTGGGGAGCAACATCTGCTAAAAAATAGGGTGATAAAAGGAAGTTTTAAAAGCCACCAACAGATCTGTTTCGAGCCAGCGCTCTCGTCAGGATCCTGACGAGAGCGCTGGCTCGAAACAGATCTGTTTGGTGGCTTTTAAAACTTCCTTTTATCACCCTATTTTTAGCAGTATATATATATATATATATATATATATATATATATATATATATATATATATAATATATATATATATATATATATATACACATATATATATATATATATATATATATATATATATATATATATATATATATATAAACTCATTAAACACACTCTTTAAAAACACACCTTTTAAAAACACACCGGAAATTTTGTTAAAAATCTTTCCTCCTAAAATCTTACATCATTCGAAAAATGTTAATCTTCCTCAGAGATTCAAAGATCACATCAGGTGGGACATCTCTGAACAAGGTTTTCATGGAGTCTGCAGAAAAGTGTTTAAGTCTCACATCGTGCAAGTCCCAAACACTCTAAAAAGATATGTTTCACTGTGAGTAGTACATGACATGGAATGCACCACGGAGCTTCTTCACCTTTTAAAAGAAAAGAATGCGTAAAAAAAAAACGAGTGGCCTGTATGCAAATGGCAAACCCCCCTGTTTCTTATTTACAAACGCCTCGGGAAACATGGTAAAAAGTCTTTCAGGTTTGGACGATTTTAAATAGTTAGTTATCCGTCTTTGAGTTACATTCCTCTTGCCAGAGGTCTTTGACATAAGCCTGGGTTTGGGGTTTCAGATCAGTGTGAAATGGAGGACAATCTGCTCAACTCTTTCTTTGTGGCACTCTTGGCATCAGCAGATAATGTTCTGAAGAAGAAGAAGAAGAAGAAGAAGAAGAAGAAAGAAGAAAGAAGAAGAAGAAGAAGAAGAAGAAGACGACACGAT
>JADBJO010028933.1:0-7500 GCA_016801955.1 Conus betulinus | reverse complement strand
ATTATCAACGTAATAGGTAGTATTGAATACTGGCAAAATTCAGTTTGATAACAAAGAACGTTAGTCAGATTGTTAACAAAAATATTGATCAAGCCTCTTAATAGTTTTTTTTTTACCAGCTTGTGAAAAACAACTGTTACAACAGAATGCTTCATCATTATCTCGATTGATGTTGCCAAGTATTGACATAAAGTTATATTGTTAAAACACATGGCCCACATATACAGTCAATGCATAGTCTCATAACTGAGAAACATAGTTTCAACTTACAATTCTGGGTGACCAGTGAATCTTACACAGAGTATCTCAGAATGGAAGACATGATCTTTCCCCAGTCTGACTGTGTTTTCTATTTTCACTGGTGGGGATCAGTCTTACAGCTGTTTGTGGCACAGTGAACTGGAGGAGCTGAGGTCCTCCTTTAGTCTGTTAAGCTACACATTCAGGTTTCCTGTTCCGGTTTGCTTTGTACCGCTAAAGACAAAGAAGGGGGATCTTTTTCTACAGGGGTTTAGGGTTAGAATGTCTTGGAAGAGTCATTAATCTTTCTGACACTCAACTGGCTTCGTAGACTGGTGCACAGACTACTGGTCACAAGAACAGATTGTAGATAAGCACTCTTCCATCGTCTACCATCGCAGATCTTCAAAGATGACTTGCAGACCATGTTACAGTGCATTGAACATTGACATCTCCAGGAGCACTCGATGACGACAAAGACGATGGTGTAGACGTCAGTGCTGACAGTAGGCAGCAACAGCAATGAAAGACGAATGATACCTCAGACAAATAAGTAACCTAAAGACCAGAATCACCAGACAAGGTCGTGCACGTCGACACCCTGCGTGGTGTCGCCAAGACCACCAGTCTTTCCCAGGATGTACCAGCGGGCCGTCTCCCTTGACGTGGTCCACAACTAGAGGCATCGCCTAGTCCAGCTACTCTTCCTTCCTTTGCCTCTCAAGTGAAGAGCAATTCCCTGTACTGAGGCCTCATCTTTCGGGTCTTCAAGTACCAACGTAGACATAAAAAATCGCCTCAGATGCTGATGTTGTTGCCCCTGTACTGCAGTCTTCCACACGGTCTACTCCTTGTCGTGGTGTGGGAGCTTGTATACCTCTGTGACCCAGAGAGCTATGCCAGTGGGAGCTGTATGCTCCTGATAGGGCCACCCAAGCTGGACAGATCGAAGGGTAGAGGTCAGACTAATGTAGACCAACTCACTCGGAGGTTAAATGGGTTTGTGTGGGGCTAACACCCCTTCCTGGGCAATGGGGCTCATTAGTCCGGGAAGACAGCCTACCTAAGAAAAGGAAAATTCTTATCTCAAACCTCCACTGCCTTGCAGCTATACCCACTCTTAGGAAAGGCTTCGGGAGTCAACCCTGAGGAAAATTCCGGAGTCGGAGTCCCCAAGGCAGTCCGAGGCTGTATACAGCAACGTTCTGGCAACTCCTGTGACGGCACTGGAACCATGTGTATCGGCGTTTGTCTTTCCAATGGACCATTCCAGCGACGTGGAGAGGGGAGGCCTGCTGCATGGGTAACAGCTTGTCCTCCATACTTACTTACCCAGGCTTTGCGCTCTGGAGAGGTCACTCCAGCTTCGCTTTGCAGCGTCGACGAAACACGGGAAGTAGCAGTCTACCGGTTATAAGTCTACATACTCAATTGGCGTAGAGTCAGACGCCAGGGCTGCTTCCGACGGTGGGAGAGATCATCGCATCTCACTGGGCATCTACTGCCCGCCTTAAGCTGGGCAGCCCCCAGCCAGTAAGGTGCTGCCCCGCCACGGTCCGTTAGCCTCACTGGGTGCGTGGGGTTTAGGGTGAAAACCGACAAGCGGATCGATAACTATGCACCAGGCAACAGAAAAATGAAAACTTCCGCCCTTAAATTGGGTACGTGGAACGTAAGGACAATGACACCAGGCTTTTCTGACGACCTGCAGGAAGTAAACGATGTTCGTAAGACAGCCGTCATCGACAGAGAACTGAGCAGACTGCAGATGGACATTGTCGCCCAAGAAACCAGGCTCCCAGAAACAGTATCTGTGAGGGAGACTTCCAGAAACAGGATCTGTGAGGGAGAGAGACTTCACCCTGTTCTGGCAGGGCAAACCATCAGACGAGGTCAGAAAACACGGCGTGGAATTCGCAGTTAGAAACAGATTATTGGAGTCTATAACCCCACCAGTAGAAGGAACAGAACGAATCCTGTCTCTCCAACTCCAAACATCATCGGGACCAGTCAGTCTAATTAGTGCCTCTGCACCAACTTTGGCATCCACAGCAGAAACAAAAGACAAGTTTTATGACGACCTCAGTGCTGCTGTAAAGAGAATTCCCGACAGAGAATTACTGTTCATCGCAGGCGATTTCAACGCCAGAGTAGGTGTCGATCACAACTCCTGGCCCACCTGCTTGGGTCAGTTCGGCACTGGGAAAATGAACGAGAATGGCCAGCGCCTGCTAGAGCTCTGCTGTCATCATGGGTTGTGCGTCAGTAACACCTTCTTCAACACGAAGTCTCAGCATCGAGTCTCCTGGAGACATCCTCGATCCAAACACTGGCATCAGCTCGATCTGATCCTCACCAGACGTGTCAACCTTTCCAGCATCAAGATCACTCGCAGCTACCAGAGCGCCGATTGTGACACTGACCACTCTTTGGTGTGCAGCAAAGTGAAGCTCTGCGCGAAGAGACTGCACAGTAGGAGAAAGGAGGGCCGGCCTCGCATCGACACCAGCAAAACACGCGATCAAAGAAAAGTGGAGGAGTTCGTGCGCATGTTGGAGGATTCTCTCCCTGGCCCACCCACTGCAAATGCCCAAGACTGATGGGAACACTTCAGAGATGCTGTCTACAACGCCACCATGTCCACCTTTGGCAAAAAGACCAGCAAGTCAGCTGATTGGTTCGAAGCCCATTTAGAAGAAATGACACCAGTCATCGAGGCCAAGAGAAACGCCCTGACAGCATACAAAACCATCCCAGTGAGCAGAACCTCCAGGTTCTCAGTGCTGCTCGCAGCAAGGTCCAGCAGTGTGCCAGGCAATGTGCCAACGATTATTCGCTTCAGCTCAGCTCCCAGATCCAGATCGCAGCTGACACAGGCAACATGAAGGCAATGTATGACGGCATCAAGCAGGCACTGGCCCCAACACAGAAAAAAACTGCCCCTTTGAAATCAGCTACAGGGGAGGTGATTCAGGACAGAGAACAACAGATGGAGCGCTGGGTAGAACACTACACTGAGCTATATGCAAGGGAAAATGTAGTCACAGAAGATGCCCTGAATGCCATAGAGTGCCTACCAGAACTGGGAAGAGCTTGACAGAGAACCAACCATAGACGAACTCAACGAAGCCCTGGACTGTCTTGCCTCTGGCAAGGCACCAGGGAAAGACGGTATTCCCGCGAAGTACTGAAGTGCTGTAAAGAGACACTTATCACCGAATTGCATGAAATCCTCTGCCTCTGCTGGAGTGAAGGCGAAGTACCACAAGACATGAGGGATGCTAACGTCGTCACACTGTACAAAAACAAAAGTGTGACAGAAGCGATTGCAATAATTATTGTGGCATATCCCTCCTTACGATCGTTGGAAAGTTTTTGCACGAGTAGTACTGAAGAGGCTCCAAGTACTTGCAGAGCAAGTTTATCTTGAATCGCAGAGCGGTTTCCGTGCCAACAGATCCACTATAGATATATCTTCTCCCTTAAACAACTTCAGGAGAAATGTAGGGAGCAAAGGCAGCCACTCTTCATTGCCTTCATAGATCTCACGAAGGCTTTCGATCTGGTCAGCAGGGATGGCCTCTTCAAGATCCTCCCCAAGATTGGATGTCCACCCAAACTTCTCAGCATCATCAGATCCTTCAACGAAGACATGAAATGCACTGTCGTCTTTGACGGCTCAACATCAGCTGCCTTCAGCATACGGAGCGGAGTGAAACAGGGTTGCGTCCTGGCTCCCACCCTGTTTGGAATCTTCTTGCTGTGATGCTGAAACACGCATTTGGTCCTGCAGCTGAAGGTATCTACCTCCGAACCAGGACAGACGGAAAGCTCTTCAACCTCTCCAGATTAAGAGCCAAGACTAAAGTCAACCTGAGGTGCCTGTGTGACTTCCTCTTTGTAGAGGATGCAGCAGTAACCGCCCACTCAGCCGAGGACCTACAGCAGCTCATGATGACTTGCTTCAGCGATGCTTACCATAAGCTTGAAGAAAACACATGTCATGGGACAGGATGTTGACTCCCCCCAGTCATCCGCATCAATGACCATGAACTGCATGTCGTCCATGACTTTGTTTATCTGGGCTCAAATATCTCAGACACCCCTCTCACTTGACGCAGTGCTCAACAGGTGCATCGGCAAGGCAGCTACCACCATGACCAGACTGACAAAGAAAGCATGGAACGACAGCAAGCTGACCGATCACACAAAGATCCAGATCTACAGAGTCCTGCGTCGTGAGCACTCTCCTGTATGGCAGCTTTGAACTTTGCCCGACAAGAGCGAAAGCTCAATGTTTTCCATATGCGTAGCCTCTGACGCATTCTGAACATCATCTGGCAGGACAAGGTCTCACACAACACACTTCTGGAAAGAACCGGATGCACCAGCATGTACACGCTGCTGAATGTCGTGCGCATGGATGACGGACGGATCCCTAAAGACCTCCTGTATGGAGAACTTGTGCAGGGAAAACATCCCACAGGCGATTCAAAGACGTGTGCAAGAGGGACCTAATACGCCTTGAACATTGACCAGAACAACTGGGAAGCAACAGCCCTCGAGACAGCCTGGAGACAGTGCAGAAAAGTCTCTCCAAGTTGAAAGAGACACTCACTCAGCAGCACGGGGAAAAGAGAATGAGAAGAAAGGCTGCAGCCCAGCAGACTTCACCTGCCCTCTGCCACAGGGACTGTCATTCCCGCGTCGGACTGGCCAGCCACACCCGTCGCGGTACCAGAATAGACAACTAGAGCGCAACTCCATAGTTTCCGAGACTGAAGTATGCCTACTGCAGTAGTGCCGTGCAGTCAGACTTCTATGATCTCTCTCGTCTTCTGGCCGTGTCTTTGGTAGAATCAGATGAACAATATGAAGCATGTCATTGGCTGTAACCAATACACGATGTATCCTGGAGTCTACTTCTCGATTCACTGCAATAATGATCCAGTGGTTTCTTGTTTACGTTCAAGAATATGTGGTATCCAATTGGTACATCAGTTTGTAAGATCGTGTCTATGTCAGGTAATGGTTCTGTGTGAAAGACAGTCACAGTATTGATTTTCCTGTAGTCCGCACAAAATCTGATGCTGATGGAATCGTCTTCCTTCTTGACAAGAAGTACCTGAGCATTATAGTGTGAACTTGCCTGCTCGATAACCTCCATTTTCAGTATCTGCTCAACTTCAGTTTTCACTGTCTCTGTCTGTGAATAAGGTATTGGGTATTGATGCACCTTGACCAGAGAATCCGTGGTTATTTTCAGACCACATGTTACTATGTTTGTACCCGGCAGATCAGTTATGATGCGGCTATTCTTCTTCACAATCAGTTCGGGATCCGTCTGTTGTTTTGCATCTTCCGTCTGATTATTATTATTATATTGGGTATTTTATAGCGCCTTTCCTCAGCTACAGACCAAGCTCTAAGCGCTTTAGAAGAAACACACTACCTTGCACACTCAACGGCCAAAGAGCAGCCTACTGGCGCTCATTCAAATATCAGTCACTCATTTTCATTTATCTCATTTCTCACATAGAATGCATGCGATGTTTATACGTGTCCTCCATTTCCACCGGTAAACGATGGCACACAATAACAGTAAGTGACAATTTTTGTGGCTTGGTAAGAAATACCAGGCGGCCATTTTCAATCTACATCAATTTTGCCAGGGCATCGGGGACCTCCCCCCTGCCCTTTTCGATTTTCAACTGCCGTGGGTTCTTTAACGTGTGCAGTGGGCCAGGAAGGCACACGGGTCTGACTCGCTTATTGTCCCCATCCGATGGACTTGATGTTTAGTTCGATTTGTCATTCAAACTGGGAAAGAAAGGGCGAGAAAGGCAGGGCTCGAACCCACGCACTTCTCACACGTTGGATTGGCAGGCGAACGTCTTAACGACTCTGCCACCTTTCTTCCCAACGATGGAGAGGAACGAGGGATATATGCTTTGTGATGTATGACTCACTCTCTTCTTCTTGCATGACAACTGCTGATTGCTCTTCCTCCTCTTTTCGTTGATTGTACTGCTTCAGCATATTGACCATATGACAAACACAAGACGAACAATCTAATAGTGGGAAAAAACAACATATAATATATTTTTCTTAATTTCAGGTTCCCAGTTTCTCCATCTTCACCCCCCCCCCCAACCCTTTTGTCCAAATCTTTGCCAAGTCATTACTATGAAGACAGTTGAGTTGTTGGCCTGCGCTTTTTTTTCCCTCCACTATTAGATTGTTCGTCTTGTATTTGTCCGACATTATTCAAGTATAAAAGGCTGTGCCAGTCTTGAATAAAAGTTACTCTGTGTTAGGTTTCTCTTATGAGAGCAAAAGTTACCCTACTTGGTTACTGTTGTTTGTTTACTGTTCCCTGCCTAAAATCATTTTCAATTTCGTTTCGATTAAATCGAGGTTATTTGTATTTGTTTCTGTCCGTCTTTGTGTTTGTCTTTTGATCTCCCTTGCATCCTTGGGTGGATTCCCAAGCGTAGGCTCAAAGAATATCTCCTACATATTATACTGTTTGAATAATGTCTTTAGTTTTTCAGCAACATTTTCCCTCCCCACACTTTCGTTTGGTTTCATTTACTACCCTTCGCTGGCTGCTTTGGGGGTGCTGTTGGATTCTTTTTTGAACCCTTGGTGGTGTTCTCACAGACACAACCAGCCGTGTCTCCCTGATGAGTTCCGATCCAGCGGACGAAAGACCTCGGAGCAGGCAATACAAACATATCTGCCTTCGAAGGGGATTACGATGGTTCCCTCCTGCAGCTAGTGAAGAGTTTTCATATCTATATTTCTTGATTTTATTTGTTCAGTCCAAATCTTTGCCAAGTCATTACTATGAAGACAGTCGGCCTGCGCTTGTGTCCCCCCCCCCCCCCCACTATTAGATTGTTTGTCTGGTATTTGTCTGACATTATTCAAGTTTAAAAGGCGGTGCCAGTCTTGAATAAAAGTTACTCTGAGTTAGGTTTTCTTATGGGAGCAAAAGGTACCCTACTTGTTTACTGTTTCCTACTTTTGGCTCTCTCATTGAAATATTGGCATGACGTACCCTACTTGTTTACTGTTTCCTACGTTTGGCTCTCTCACTGAAATATTGGCATGACGTTCTCCTGTCTTGTTCAGGCTGTCTTGTGCCAGCTTGCAGGTTTCTTCGATTCTGTCCCCCGAGATCAGTCACGTGGCCAACTGTAGTCCTAACGTCTGGTTCTACTTTATCATCTGTCCAGATTTGTTTTCAGGACTTGA
>JADBJO010028932.1:5000-19583 GCA_016801955.1 Conus betulinus | reverse complement strand
CCCATTTCCCCTCCCTGCCTCACTAGTACGCTTTACTGTCCCCTTTTAAACCTTATTGTCCTGATTGTGAATAGTGGTTAAAAAAGGCCGCCCTATGTTCAATATCATACACCAGTGCCTGAAAAATAGAGTCAGTGATTGTTCAGCGAGGCAAGGTTCTGCAGAATGTTATGATGGTGAGTGAAAGAGTTCTGCAGAATGTTATGATGGTGAGTGAAAGAGTTCTGCAGAATGTTTATGGTGGTGAGTGAAAGAGTTCTGCAGAATGTTATGATGGTGAGTGAAAGAGTTGTGCAGAATGTTATGGTGGTGAGTGAAAGAGTTCTGCAGAATGTTATGGTGGTGAGTGAAAGAGTTCTGCAGAATGTTATTGGTGGTGAGTGACAGAGTTCTGAGGTGGTGAGTGAAAGAGTTCTGCAGAATGTTATGGTGGTGAGTGAAAGAGTTGTGCAGAATGTTATGGTGAGTGAAAGAGTTGTGCAGAATGTTATGATGGTGAGTGAAAGAGTTGTGCAGAATGTTATGGTGGTGAGTGAAAGAGTTCTGCAGAATGTTATGGTGGTGAGTGAAAGAGTTGTGCAGAATGTTATGGTGGTGACTGAAAGAGTTCTGCAGAATGTTATGATGGTGAGTGAAAGAGTTCTGCTGGTGGTGAGTGAAAGAGTTCTGCAGAATGTTATGGTGGTGAGTGACAGAGTTCTGCTGTGGTGAGTGAAAAGAGTTCTGCAGAATGTTATGATGGTGAGTGAAAGAGTTTCTGCTGGTGGTGAGTGAAAGAGTTCTGCAGAATGTTATGATGGTGAGTGAAAGAGTTCTGATGGTGGTGAGTGAAAGAGTTCTGCAGAATGTTATGATGGTGAGTGAAAGAGTTCTACAGAATGTTATGGTGGTGAGTGAAAAGAGTTCTGCTGGTGGTGAGTTGAAAGAGCTGTGCAGAATGTTATGGTGGTGAGTGAAAGAGTTCTGCAGAATGTTATGGTGGTGAGTGAAAGAGTTCGGCAGAATGTTATGATGGTGAGTGAAGAAAGGATGTTCACAACGAAAGACACTACGTATTTTTGTTTGCCGATTTCACAACAAAACACATGTTCATAAGTCCACATGTACATTCATGAACGCCAGTCCAAAGAGATGGAGTGATCGTTGGAGATGTAAAATGCGCGCACGCGCGCTGCGCGCGCGCGCGCGCGCGTGTGTGTTTGGTGTGTGTGTGTGTGTGTGTATGTGTTAATGGGCTCACAGGTTTTTCAGATAGTAAACTGCGAAAATGTCTCATGTACCTAGTTTACTTTGACGGCAACCTGAATTCTTTTCCGGGATAGAACACTCCGAATTCTGGTGTAATCGTTCTCCATCTCTTTCTTCTGGTTATCGCTATTAGTAAACGGTATCATTATCATGATCAATTCTGTTATAGTATTATTGTTATCATCATTATCATGAATGTCACACTGCCCATTGCCATGGCTACGTTATCATGTTACAAATCATGCCTTCTTTTGCATTGCTTACATTATCATGTTTACAGATGGCATTTTTGGCCATTGTTACAATATTTTTACCAACACGTTGTTTGCACTGGCCATATCTTCATGTCACGGCCTATTCCGTTCTTTGCTACTGTAAAAGCCTCACGTCACAGGTCAGAGCGTTTTTGTCATTGTTACGTCATTATGTTACGAGTAATTGTGTTTTCATTACCATCGGAACAACAATCACTTTGTTCTTTGCCATCGTTATGCCATTGCCATTGCCATGTCAACACGTCACATTAGCATTGTTACTTCATTATTCATATGTGTTACTTTACGGCGTAACGCTGGCGACACAAGAAAAAGGAATTAGAAGTCGTTTGATGACAAACCTTACCTGTTCCAACAACACCTTATCCCTACTGAAAAAAAAAAGAGTAAAAAAAACAATTAGAAGTCGTTTTATGACAATGCTTACCTGTTCAAACAACGCCTTGTCCCTACTGACAAAACAAAGAGAAAGGAATTAGAAGTCGTTGTATGACACAACCCTACCTGTTCAAACAACGCCTTGTCCCTACTGGCGTGTTCAGACACCGTTACCAAGGACGCTCCCCCACAACACTGTGAGGCAGAAGGAGAGCTGAAGAGGCCTCCAGACCTGCTGCTGTCTGGGAGTGACGGCCCCTCCACACACTATGAGGCAGTAGGAGAGCTGAAGAGGCCTCCGGGCCTGCTGCTGTCTGGGAGTGATGTCCCCTCCACACACTGTGAGGGCAGTAGGAGAGTTGAAGAGAGGCCTGCTGCTGTCTTGGAGTGATTTCCCCTCCACACACTGTGAGGCAGTAGGAGAGCTGACCAGGCCTACTGCTGTCTGGGAGTGATGTCCCCTCCACACACTGCGAGGCAGTAGGAGAGCTGACCAGGCCTACTGCTGTCTGGGAGTGATGTCCCCTCCACACACTATGAGGCAGTAGGAGAGCTGAGCACGTCTGCTGCTGTCTGGGAGTGACGGCCCCTCCACACAAAACGTCGTAACCTTCACTGAAAACAACATCGGTCCCCGACCTTCCGACCTAAGCGGAGAGGTGGGAGAGTGAAATACCCTTGGGAGAAGTGGGACAGTAAAATACCTTTTGGAGAAGCGGGAGAGTGAAATACCATTTGGAGAGGCGGGAGAGTGAAATACCATTTGGAGAGGCGGGAGAGTGAAATACCATTTGGAGAGGCGGGAGAGTGAAATACCATTTTGAGAGGTGGGATATTGAAATACCATTTGGAGCTGTGGAGAGGTCAATAGTTCACTGGTTTAGAATTAACTTCTTTCCCTCACTCTTACATGTTTAAACAAATGCCATATAGCAGCTTGTTCTGTTAATGGCTATCATCACATCTTCCTGTCACAGAGAATACTGCTGCTTGCCATTTTTACATTGTCATCTTACAGGGCAGTCTGTTCCATGCCAAAAGGGCAGTCTGTTCCATGCCAAAAGGGCAGTCTGTTCCATGCCAAAAGGCCAATCTGTTCCATGCCAAAAGGCCAATCTGTTCCATGCCAAAAGGGCAGTCTGTTCCATGCCAAAAGGCCAATCTGTCCATGCCAAAAGGGCAGTCTGTTCCACGCCAAAAAGGGCAATCTGTTCCATGCCAAAAGGGCAGTCTGTTCCATGCCAAAAGGGCAGTCTGTTCCATGCCAAAAAGGCAGTCTGTTCCATGCTAAAAGGCCAGTCTGTTCCATACCAAAATGGCAGCCTGTTCCATGCCAAAAGGACAATTTGTTCCATGCCAAAATGGCAGTTTGTTCCATGCCAAAAGGGCAGTCTGTTCCATGCCAAAATGGCAGTCTGTTCCATGCCAAAAATTGCAGTCTGTTCCGTGCCATATCTATATGATCTTGTTACAAGTCATACTGTTCTTTGCCCATTTTGAAACGTCATGTCATAGGTCTCCCTCTTCTGTGTCATTATTACATCATCATAATCCAGTTCATATCCTGCTATTGTACATCATCATATGACAGGTTATACTACTCGTCACCATTGTTACATATTGTTTTATATGTTACGCATTACGTTACTAGCTTTTACGGTCTAAATGTGACAGGTCACTCTATTCTTTGCCATTATTGAATCATCATATGACAGGTTATACTGCTCATTACCATTGCTACATTATTGTGTTATGTGTTATACTGTTCGTTACCAGTTTTTACAGTCTCAATGTGTGGCAGGTCATTCTATTCTTTGCCATTGTTATACCATCATGTTACAGGTTCATCTGTTTTATTCCATTGTTACATTTTCTTGTGCATTATGCATTTGTAGTTGTACCATCATGCTACTATTCTTTACTTTTATGATTGTCTTGCATGGAATTCCGTTCATTCGAGCACAGAAGGTCGTATTCAGTGTTTATATGTCCAGGGTGTGTTGATGGATGGCACGGGGACCAGTGTTCCACAGCCTGTTTCCCCGGGATGTCCCAATCAGCAGTGTAGTCAAGAGTCAGGAGAGTGTGGCCCCTGTAACACAGGCTACAGAGGAGACACGTGTACACGTAAGTGAAAACTGACCACACAGGAGATAGTTACACCGGCAACTGTGATGTAAAACTTGCAACACAGGGAACACACAGTGAACAGGTTGCTGTCATGTCACACAGATTGCACATGTCACATGTGTACAGGTAGCTGTCATGATAAACAATGTGTCCCATGCGACACTGGCTACACAGGAAACATGTGTACAGGTAGTAGCTGTCATGACAAACAGTGTGTCCCATGCGACACTGGCTACACAGGAAACAGAAGAGGGATGTACATGAACAATAAGACAGTGGCATTACCGAACTACTAAAACTGATTACAATGCACAGATGCTTCGTAGAGACGGAACGTAGCGCAACAACAATAAACCACAAGTGTTTGGCTCCGCGACAGCGGATCTCAATCAAAAACGGTTTGTGTTGAAGAAATTAGTAGACAGCACTTGACACTGATGAAATCAGCAGACAGCAGTAGACACTGATGAAATCAGCAGACAGCAGTAGACACTGATGAAATCAGACAGCAGTAGACACTGATCGAATTAGTAGACGCAGGTTGGCACTGATGAAATTAGTAGACAGTCCCTGCCTGCAATGGCCACAGTAAAGTTACTTTTACGAATTGTGAAGTGCCTAGAAGTACTATAGTTTCCTGGAATGTGATCTATATATGGTATGTTATACACATTCTCTTCTCTGTCTCTCTGTCTCTGTCTCTGTCTCTCTCTCTTTTTTTTTTTTTTCTTCTCCACAACACCGTTTTATATGGAGAGATGGGCAAATACCTTTTGTATATAAGTACATTTGTGAAATGTATTAAGTACTGGCTGAAGATCTTGAAACTACTCCAGTTCCGTTTGAGAACGCAAGTCTATGATATGCTTCTTTTAGAAATGGAAAAGGATAAAGAAAGCTGGGCTCATAAAGTAAAGAAAGTCTTTTCAGAAAAGGGATTTGGAATAGCGTGGATGACCCAGAAGTAAATGGTGAACAACAGTTCATTGCGGAATTTAAAAGACTGTTTCAAACATAATTGGCACTCAGATATGGAAAGTAAAGAATATATTGCTGGTTTTTCTCATTTAAGAATGTGTTTCATTCTGAAAAGTTTCAATGTCACAACAGATGAATGGCACAGAATAAATTACGCATGATTCAGGTTGAGAACTTTAAGTTTTAATGCGAACAAAAGATGGTTTGAATGTGAACCATCTCCAGAATCTTCTTGTCCTGCATGTAGACGCATTCTTGATGACGAAGAACACTTTCTGTTCCAATGTACTGCTTATAATGAAGTGTGGATAAATTGTTCATTTTTCCAGTTAGATATAGCGAAAAGACAAATGTCGCTGTCGTGTTATCATCAGATGATGAACATGTAGTTAAATCAGTTGCGAAATTCATCGCGGAAGCATTGAAAATTAGACAGATGAAGGATAGTGAAATTTAAGATAATGCATTATACGAGATATATGAATGAATATCATTCACCGCGTATAGAAGAGATCATTAAGATACAATGTCACCATTTGATTTAGTGGATGGTCGAGTCAGTCTTAAGATTTTTTTTCTAAAGCCTTACTGCATTACTCCTGTGCGTGAGGACATAAGGAAATATTACGAATTTCTTTGTTTTTGTTAACTTTGGATTTGATACACACTAAGAATGAATGTGTACTAGTTGTTAGCAGGAAAGGAAAGGGAAAATGTTATTGTTCTGTTACCACCTCCCCCTTGTCAAAAGTCGTCTTTGGTAATAACAATAAGATATCAAAGTCTCTCTCTCTCTCTCTCTCTCTCTCTCGCTCTCACACACACACACACACACACACACACACACACACACACACACACACACACACACACACACACACGTGTGTGTGTGTGTGTGTGTGTGTGTGTGTGTGTGTGTGTGTGTGTGTGTGTACATGTATATGTTAGGATGTGCACGCGCGTGCGCGCGTGTTTGTGCGTGTATGTGTGTGTGTGTGTGTGTGTGAGAGAGAGAGAGAGAGAGAGAGAGAGAGAGAGAGAGAGAGAGAGAGACAGACAGACAGACAGACAGACAGACGGAGAGACAGAGAGAGACAGAGAGAGAGAGAGAGAGAGAGAGAGAGAGAGAGAGAGAGAGAGAGAGAGAGAGAGAGAGAGAGAGAGCATATGTTCCAATTTTGGATGTTCTGACTAAAAAAATGCAAGAATAAGGAATTTCGTCAGCCAGCACTAACAATGACGTCCCCAGGCAGTAATTCAACTTTGATTTCGCATCGCAATCAATTCAAAGGACAGATCCAAGATGTGTTCGAGCTTGGCAGAATGTTGGCTCTGTTGTGTTTGCATCTTGTTTGTTGTCTATGAACATGATCACAAAACAACAACTGGTCCTGTTTTTACGCATCATTTTCGTCAACAGATGAAATATGGCGTGAGAACTAATCCACTATTTTTTGGTGCGGAATCAGAGTACGGGTCCAGTTCAGACAGGGGGTTGAAATTTCACCCTCGAGATCTACAGCAGCATTATATAAATGAAGTGCGTGACTCCAGAATGATCCCATCAAATCATGGTTCAGAGTTCTGGTTCTACGCACATTACTGATAAGATCGTTCAGAATTTACTGTTCCTAGTTCAAAATGATCTGTGAAGTACCACATTTTCACAGAATAGTCACATTTTTAATGATATGGACGTTTGTATTTCGTGTTTCTGCATGCACTGTTATAAGAAAATGAACACGGAGAATAACACGTACAGTGTGCAGAAAACTAGGTCCACTGAGGGAAAGATGTTGTTTTCAGTCGTGAACTGTCTGAATTAGTTCCCCTGAGGGAAGGATGTTGTTTTCAGTCGTCGTGACTGTGTGAATTAGTTCCCCTGAGGGAACGATGTTGTTTTCAGACGTGAACTGTCTCAAAAGGTGATCCAGAATTTGTTGATTCTTGGAGGAGGCACATGCTGTCCCCTTGTACTATGTAGTTGTGGAAGTATTTGTTTGTCACGTGCTGCTCCTTGTACTATGTAGTTATGGAAGTATTTGTTTGGCAAGTGCTGCTCCTTGTACTATGTAGCTGTAGAAGTATTTGTTTTGTCCCATGCTGCTCCTTGTACTATGTAGTTGTAGAAGGATTTGTTTGTCCCGTGCTGCTCCTTGTACTATGTAGTTGTTGAAGTGTTTGTTTGTCACGTGGTGCTCTATGTACTATGTAGTTGTGGAAGTATTTGTTTGTCATGTGCTGCTCCTTGTACTATGTAGTTGTAGAAGTATTTGTTTGTCATGTGCTGCTCCTTGTACTATGTAGTTACGGAAGTATTTCTTTGTGTTGTGTAAGAAGAATCATCATGAAAAACCGCTGACAGCGAAAGAGAGGAGTCTTACGCCATGATTAGTCTGTGCTCATGCGTTGAAAAAGGTGTGTTACGGAAAATAAGTTATGTTGTCTTCTATTTTCAGATTGTCAAGACAACTACTACCAGATGTTGTTTCTGTTTTCAGATTGTCAAGATAGTACTACCAGATGTTGTCTTCTATTTTCAGATTGTCAAGATAACTACTACCAGACTACCAATGGCACATGCGCCTCGTGCAGCTCAAACTGCCAGTCACAGAGCTGTACCAGTTCAACAGGCAGATGTAACGGTCAGTTGGTGATGGATTTTCTGTTTAGTTTCTCTTATTTTCCTTTGTTTTGTTGTTGTGTGTGATTGTCTCACACCCAGTATGCGAGAGAATACTTTCAATAGGACAAAAATGTTTGGTAATAAATCTATGACATCAGAAAATATGCCGTGTGCAGTCGTTAAAAAAACTTGGTGCTTGGTAAAATAAATTCAATTTACGGGAATAGCCGGTCTCTCTTATATCCAAAACAGAATATATCATTGCTGTCTTTCTAAGATAGTGTGTAGCTTAAAAAACAGAAAAGTGCCATACATATGCAGCAGGCTCTTAGTGTCCATGTTCGTGTGTGTGTGTGTGTGTGTGTGTGTGTGTGTGTGTGTGTGTGTGTGTGTGTGTAAGGCATAAATGGTTTATTCGTTTAGCATCTAGGCCTGAACAAATGGCTGAACAGTAATAATGAATTAGTCAAAGACATTTAAAGAAGAAAATAGAAAAGAAACAATCGTACACTCTTACATTACAAAAGAGGCAAACAACATAAACCAGCTCAGAACCAAGGACATACAAAGTTATAAATCATACCTCGGGTATCCTACCATCATTTTGTCAGTCATGTTCTTTCCAGCATATCTAGTCATTCACAATTGTATCCCTACGTTTAAAAGCTAGGTAAAGAAATATCGCAAACTGTTTTACTATTTTTGGATTTTTTGAAGACATTAACAATGTATATCTAAAAGCATTTGGCTCTCTATAGTATTTGAGTGGTATGAGGTCACGTCGAAGGTCACTGAGGAGGGCAACACAAACTAAAGTGGATTTCATCTTCTTGGTTATTATTACACATGGGGAAAATTAATTACTACATCTCTATAATTTTTGTATCGAAGTGAGTGCGATTCGATATTACTCACTCCAAACCTGAATTTAACAAGTGCTTGCTTAACAAGTCTGTTTGTGTCAATTGCAAAATACAGTTCTTGGGTATGACTCATTTTGAATGATCTGTACATTGTAAATCTTTCACTTGAACAAATTCGACTGTCCCAATCCTGCCAGTAACAATCTATCAGTCTTTGTCTAAAACAATTTATGAAATGGTCAACTGATTCTACACCTTGATTTTCCCACACATACCCGAATCCAAACTGAAACAAAACTAATCGAATGTTGGTTACCCAGTTCTTTTTACCTTTCTCATCCAAATTAAGTAGCATCAGGTAAGCTTTGTAGGGGAGGCAATTTTCATTCATCCGTGTCAGTTTGATCCAGTATTTAATTGCTCTAGTGTATGCATTCACATATAGTGGGAACCTACCAGTATCTCCATAAATCATCGCATTAGCAGTCCTTTCTGTGACACCTAGAAAGCGTTTAAACGCAAACAAGTGTACTTTTTCTATGCATTTTATACTTTCATCAAGACCCCAATTTCTGACCCATATAGAAGTACTGGCTGCACTCTAGCATCAAAGACTTTACAAAATATTTCAATAGACTGGATATCATAATTATATAATAATGTCAATATACCAATAATCGCTTTTTTACCCCGTGTAGCTAGGTCACCACAGGAGGATGAGAGACTCAATTTTGTAGAAAAAATATAGTCCTAAATATTTGTATGTGTTGACTACTTTCATTTCAGAACCGCCCAAATGCCAGTGTTCGTGCGCTGCAAAGAAAACCACCTTTACGAAAAACAATTATATTACTTTTGTTCATATTAACTTTTAATTTAAATTTAATTGATGATTCATACAAATTATTCAGCTGATTTTGTAACCCTACTTGCGTTTCAGACATTAGTATAATATCATCTGCAAATAACAAAATAAAAAAATTCGACAAGAGTAGGTGTAGTACAGCCCCGTGTCTTCCGTTGTTCATTATGTCAGCTGCTAATTCATTTATAAACAATGAAAATAAGACAGGACTGCAAACATCTCCTTGCTTCACTCCACGTAGGCAGTTTATGTAATCTGTCATATATGAACCATTTCTAACCCGCGTCTTTAAGTTAGTATACACATGCTTTTCACACAATCAAATAATTTACCTCGAATTCCCGTTTTTCTGTAGGATAGGCCATAACAATTTCCTTGAAATAGAATCGAATGCTTCTCTCGAAGTCAATGAACGCGACATATAATTTACGATTTCGAGACAGTTGTTTCTGAATAACAGCAAAAAGTGTAAATATATGATCTATAGTTGAGTAGTCTTTTTCTAAAACCAGCTTGATGTTCATCTATGATATTATGCATATTAATCCAAACTTGTAATCTATGATTTATGATATGGCTATAAAGTTTTCCGCTGATGTCTGTAAGCGAGATACCTCTATAATTGTTGGGATTGTCTAAATTACCTTTTTATGTAATGGCTGTATTAAAGATTCTGACCAGTTTTCTGGATAAGTACCTTGATCAAATAGTTCGTTAAACAATTTTTTTCAAAAAAAGTTTACAACGACGTCTGATGCGCACTTAAAAATTTCTCCAATTATACCGTCAGGCCCGGAAGATTTTCCACTTTTCAGATTTTTAATGGCGCTTCTTATTTCTTGATTGGAGATTGGTGCATTTAGTACGTAAAAAATCATCTTCTGTGTATTCCGGAGTCATTTGATATTTACTTCACCAATATCCTCAGTACAATCCTCGATCTCCAAAAGATCACGAAAATGGTTAAACCATTTATCTGTAGATATACTATTCAATGACTGTATACGTTTCGGTGCTAGTTGGTTCACCTTCTTCCAAAATTCTTCTTGATTATCAATCCTATCCAAGAGTTTGGAAAAGACTCTAGTTTTATTTTGTTTCTTTTTCTGTCTAAGTAAATTTTATATTCTCTTTGAGCCTTACGGTAATTATGCAAATGATCTGATTTCAGCTTTTTAATTTGTTCATCATTAGCTGCCTTTCGACATGGGCTGCGAAAGATTCTAAGGAGTTTTCTTACATTTCGTCTTTCAACAAAACATTTATTATCAAACCAACTGTTTTTCTGATTACGTATACCAATCCGCTTATTTACGAGCATACATGAAGCAGCGTCCATCATGCAACCATTAAATTCTTTCAGTGCCTATTTACATCAACTTCAACAAGTCTAGTTGCCAAATCAATCTTTTCTATTATCATTTCAGACTCAAGAGATCTAAGAAATATGTCCTTCTTCTGTGGATTCCAAATCAATCTTTTAATGTAAGTGTTATTTTCATTTGATACCTCAATATCAAAATAATTCCATTTGTTACCCCACACAGCGAGAATTCAACAGGCATATGACTTGATTCAATTCTGTCAGCAACAAAAAGTGTACATGTTGGCAAGAGTGTATGATATAATTCTTCTGATAAAATAAAGTAGTCATTACACTACACCCAAAATCGGATACATATGTATAGCGACCCTGGAGGTCGCCGTTACAAGCGCCATTAAGGATGCAGAGTCCTAAGGTAGAACACATGGTTAATAACATTTTACCAAACATATTCTCTTGTTTGTCTTCTGACTTCCTTGTCATAATATTGACATCATTTTTTGAATCGATGTGAAAAGGCAGACAGCAACTATCAATTTCATAAGACGTGTCAGAAGTCCGTGCATTCAAATCCCCACATACCATAACATACATATTTTTATCTATCGTCATGTCCGTCAAACATTCTTCCACCAGACTTATACCACTATCAATATTATTAATTTGATAGAACGGGCTTCCACTTGGTGGCACATAAGTGCACATACATAACAGATTTTTGTTTAGTCCGAGACATTCTTTGTCAATAATAAAACACAACATATTATCATACTTACATTTTACTTGACGAACAAATGGAATTAGCGTAGTTTTAATTAATACAAGAACACCACCTGATCGTCGACCTTGTTTTGAAAACTTTTGGGCAGGACTGCAAAATGCTGTGTGATTTGGAAATTTAAATGCATCGAAGTTATCTACAAAGGTTTCTACTAAAGTTACAAAGTAAAAATTAGAAATATAATAAATAAAGTCTGTTTCATCCAGTTTTGACACTAGACCGTCTACATTCCACGTGACGAAAGTGAAATTATTAATCTGTGTTAAACATACCTCTTCTCCGTTATCCAAGTGATGCACAGAATCAACATCAACACAAGTTCTGGCACAACGTGAGCGCACTGAATCAACATTAAAACAAGTTCTGTCACAATGTGTGCGCACAGAATCAACGCCAACACAAGTTCTGTCACAGTGTGTGCGCACAGAATCAACACCATCACAAGCTCTGTCACAGTATGTGCGCACAGAGTCAACACCATCACAAGCTCTGTCACAGTGTGTGCGAACAGAGTCAACACCATCACAAGCTCTGTCACAGTGTGTGCGCACAGAATCAACCCCCCCCTCCAGCCCAGACCCCACGGAATCTCGGTCCTCCCCCATTTGACACAATCCCGCACAGGCTGCTTCACCACAGCATACCCGTCCACTGGATCCATCCAAGGAAGCGCAACGTTCGTCACAGCTTTCTCCTGGGGAGGTAGTAGACTTGTTGATTTCATAATTATGTAAAGTTTCTGTCGGAAGTTTCTCAGCCTTCTGTTGGCCGACACATCACTTTGAGTCTCTTAGGGTGTCGTTCATTTGATCGTAGTACCATCGCTTGCCATCGATCAGGAGGTGGTCGAAAACCATGCTGGCCTTCTTCAGTTTGTCTTCCCTGGCCCTCTTGAGGAACGGCACCAGCTTCTTCCGTACCTCGCGGACTCCTTTAGAGTAGTCTTCGGCGATGAAGATAGTGTTTCTTTTATCCAGATATCTTAATTGTCTCTTGGCTTTTAGTACACGTTCTTTGTCCTTGAAGTTGGTAAATCTCGCCACAATAGGAGCGTTGTCACATTTCCCGAGTCGGTGAGCTCTGTCCAAAGAAATGTCATCCGTAATCTTCAACTGGTCTTTGATTACACTTTGTACCAGGCATTCACAATCGTCCCAGGTTTCCTTCGATTTCTGCTTTTTAAGGCCAGAGAAAATCAGATTGTTTCTCTTTGACCTTCCTTCCTGATCGTCAAGCTCTTTTTCCACCTGTTCAACTCTGTCAGACAGCTCGCGATTAGTTGTTCTCAATTTCTCATTTTCCTTTTTCAAAGCTTCAATTTCCTCGCGTTGTTTTGTCACTTCTTCCCTAAGACCGGACACTGCTTCATGAAGATTGTTGAAGTGAGTTTTCAGGGTATCCAGCCGTCGTGACAAGCTCTGGTCCATACCTGACAGGGACTGCAGAACGTCATGGATGGAAGGTTTCCCGATCGGACCCCGTCCTATCGGCTGAACCTGTTCTGCCGTCCACCGACAGGTTACTGCTTGCTGACTGAAGTCGCGTTTGGCGCATAGTTCCTGTTTCCGTCTTCTTTGAATCTTGACCAGGTCCTGGGTTCAACTCCACATCGCCAGACCTTTGAAGCAGAGTGGCGATCAGAAAGATCAGGGCTAAGGACAGGCGCATACTACGAATTTTCACTGTCTTCAAACACAGCAGTCTACATTGTTGTGCTCGTCTACGCATGAAAATTTTGAAAAACGGGCACAAAACCTCTGCAGACGCTCCTGAATTTAGAGGGCATGCTGGCATGGCTACTCAGCAGTTATTGATTATGAAAATTTAAATGATCGAGGGCAAGAAGACGATTAATTAACAAAAATTACAATTAAATTCAGAGCCGACATGAAAACACGTCTTGCCTGGATCAGTGAATTCAGTTCAGTCCAAGAGAGAGAGAGAGAGAGAGAGAGAGAGAGAGAGAGAGAGAGAGAGAGAGGAAACGAAAACGAAACGAAACGAAATTTATATTTACCAGGATAATAGGATAGGTATATAAATACTTTTTACCACCCAGTCCTGGGGGAGAGAGAGAGAGAGAGAGAGAGAGAGAGAGAGAGAGAGAGAGAGAGAGAGAGAGAGAGAGAGAGAGAGAGAGAGATCATAAGTTCTAATTTTGCATGTTCTGATTAACAAAATGCAAGGGAAGGAATTCCCTCAGTCAACACCAACAATGACGTCCCCTGGTAGTAATTCAACATTGTTTTCACACTGCAACCGAATCAAAGGACAGATCCAGGATCTGTTAAGCTTGGCAGATTTTGGCTCCTTCATGTTTGCATCTTGTTTGCTTGTCTATGAACATGATTACAACACAACAGCTGATCCAATTTTACGCATCGTTTTCGTCAGAAGATAAATTGTGGCGTGAAAACTAACCCAATATGTTTTGGTGTGGAATCAGAGTACGGATCCGGTTCAGACAGGGGGTTTAAATTCATCCCGCAAGATCAACAATAACATAATACAAATGAAGTTCGTGACTCCAGAATGATCCCATCAAATCATGGTTCAGAGTTCTGGTTCTATGCACATTACTGATAAGATCGTTCAGATTTTACTGTTCCTAGTTTAAAATGATCTGTGAAGTACCACGTTTTTCACGGAATAGTCACATTTTCAATGATATGGACGTTTGTATTTTGTGTTTCTGCATGTGCTGTTATAAGAAAATGAACACGGTGAATTACACGTACAGTCTGTGCAGAAAACTAGTTTCCCTGAGGGAAGGATGTTGTTTTCAGTCGTGAACTGTCTGAACTAGTTCCCCTGAGGGAAGGATGTTGTTGTTTTCAGTCGTGAATTGTCTGAATTAGTTCCCCTGAGGGAAGGATGTTGTTTTCAGTCGTGAACTGTCTGAACTAGTTCCCCTGAGGGAGGGATGTTGTTTATAGTCGTGAACTGTCTGAATACTTCCCCTGAGGGAGGGATGTTGTTTACAGTCGTGAACTGTCTGAATTACTTCCCCTGAGGGAGGGATGTTGTTTATAGTCGTGAACTGTCTGAATTAGTTCCCCTGGGGAACGTTGTTGTTTTCAGTCGTGAACTGTCTGAATTAATTCCCCTGAGGGAA
>JADBJO010028932.1:0-2500 GCA_016801955.1 Conus betulinus | reverse complement strand
ACACACACACACACACACACACACACACGCAACACACACACCACACACACACACACACACACACACACAACACACACACACACACACACCACACACACACACACACACAACACACACACGACGCACGCATGCACGCACGCACGCACGAACGCACGCACATGTTGTATGTTTCACATTTCAACTGTCCTGATAACCTACGAACAACACGGGGTGTGACAATGGCACGTGGAGCTGTCAATCAGGAACGGTGTGTGACAAGACCACTGGCCACTGTCCTGTCTGTCTACCCGGCAAACAGGGCCACACTGTGATGAAGGTACAGTGAATACACCATGAACAGTCATCACTGTGATGAAGGTACAGTGAATAACCATGAACAGTCATCACTGTGATGAAGGTACAGTGAATACACCATGAACAGTCATCACTGTGATGAAGGTACAGTGAATACACCATGAACAGTCATCACTGCGATGAAGGTACAGTGAATACACCTTGAAGTCATCACTGTGATGAAGGTACAGTGAATACACCTTGAAGTCATCACAGTGATGGAGGTACAGTGAATACACTAGGTCATCACTGTGATGAAGGTACAGTGAATACACATGAACAGTCATCACTGTGATGAAGGTACAGTGAATACACCATGAACGTCATCACTGTGATGAAGGTACAGTGAATACACCTTGAAGTCATCACTATGATGAAGGTACAGTAAATACACCTTGAAGTCATCACTGTCACCATGAACAGTCATCACTGTGATGAAGGTACAGTGAATACCCATGAACAGTCATCACTGTGGTGAAGATGCAGTGAATACACCATGAACAGTCATCACTGCGATGAAGGTACAGTGAATACCCATGAACACTGAACACAGTGAATCACTGAACAGAAGGCACAGTGAATACACCATGAACAATCATTACTGTCGAGTGAACACACCATGAACAGTCACACTGTGATGAAGGCACAGTGAATTTACATGAACAATCATTACGGTGATACACCAGGCACATGAACACCATCAGTCACTGTGATGAAGGACAGTGCATAGTGAACACTCATCCATGAAGGCACAGTGAACACACCATGAATCATCACTGTGATGAAGGCACAGTGAACACACCATGAAGTCAGGAATGATAAGCCATGGTGACAGCAGATCCTCACAACGCTGTGGGGAATCCACTGGTTTGTAACTGAAACAAGACAGAATCACAGGCAGAGTTGGGAGTGATGCGGTGGACAATGAGGTTGACACACACAAAGCAGATTATGAAGCACTCCCGAAAAAGCATAGATAAATGACAGCAGAAGTGCTGAGACGAACACTTGGGTAATCAGGGACCTCTGCATCCTTTATCTTCAGCCATGCGCCACAGACCAGAGGTGCTAAACCCAGCACAGTCCATGACACAGTGCCATGCGTGAATGGTGAATCGCTCTCTTGTTCTTCAGAGAAATACGCAAGGGAAATATATCGGTCTTACCAGCAGCATGAGGCTGGCATCCAGGCACAAGTCTTTCGCCATAGAGGTTGGAGCAAGGGGAACTGTAGACTCACCAGTCATACATGATCTCATGAAACAGCTGGAGCAAGGGAAACTGTAGACTCACCAGTCATACATGATCTCATGAAACAGCTGGAGCAAGGGAAACTGTAGACTCATCAGTCTGTGGTCTCATGAAACAGCTCGGAATTTCGGCAAGAAGAGGACCAGAAGCCTGAAGCCCAATGGAAGAGGTAGCAGAGTTCCAGCCGGGCCTGGTGGAGGAGCAACAAAAAGAGAACTTCACAGAGCTCTGTTTGTTTCCAGCTTAGAACAGGTGTCCGTTAATGATGTGGGCAAGACATCCATTTAAAAGGCATGGTTTGAGACCCCAAGCATCAAAAGTTTCAGGTTCGAATCCAGGCAGTGTTTAGGAAAAATGAAAAAAAAAAAAAATGGCAGCATAGGGGCACTTGGGATTCATGACCTGGATGCGGCCTGGCCCCCCGAGAGTGTACGGAGTTCAAGGCTGAAACACTTGTCTGGGGGGGTGGGGGGGGGGTGTGGGGGGGGGGGTGGGGGGGATTAACAGGGGCGGGGGGAGGGGGGGGGGTGCGTATTCGTCTCTGAGGACCTTCTGCTCTCAAACTCTCTGTGTAGAGTTTCTTTCTGCTACCCACGAAGTTGCTACTCGGAAGGGGTTGGGGAGGGAGGGGGGGGGGGGGGTTCTTGTCTGAGGACCTTCTGCTGTCAAGCTCTCTGTAGATTTCTTTCTACTACCCACGAAGTTGCTACTCGGCGGGGGGTTCTTTTCATCCGTTTTCTTTCTTTTTGGACCGGCCGTCCATGTATGATTAAACTTACATTGCTCACATTTTCCTCTGGATTCAAGACACAGATGTAAAATGTGTTTCCTTTGTTAGTTGTATCCCTGTGGTGTTTGTCGTTCGATTACCTTCATGCTGCTGTGAATCAGATGGCCTGAAATGTTTTAAACACGG
>JADBJO010028931.1:0-19584 GCA_016801955.1 Conus betulinus | reverse complement strand
GTACTTGCCGACAAAGAGAAAACAACACGCGTGCTCGCGTACTCACGCAAGTAGTCGCATATACACTTTCTCACAAACAGACGATTCCCCTCCCGGCGTAAACACGCACATTTTACTGCATTGTATTGTATCTTAGTATATTGTATTGTATAGTACTGTGTGATACTGTATTGTATAGTGTGGTAATGTATTGAATTATGTTTTGTACGACTGTATGGTATAGTTTGCCATATTCCGTTTTTACTGATTCAAGCCTCTCTACTTCCTCACTAAAACCTCGCCCTACACGTAGTAATGATGGAAGCACCTGGTGTCACAGGTGAACTCTGTTGACTGTGGGAAGTCTAAAATCTTGCTCGATTTTCTTTTCCTAGTCACTGACTTATTTCGATGCCAGTTCAATTTTCTTTTTCTATCCGACTCCCAAGGTGGTGGAGGTGCCGGACCTGATTCCAGCCTGGGACGGGTGGCGGACCTCGCCCGCAGTACCCTTCCTCACGGAGGGAGGATTCCAGCCAGGCAACTCCCCTTTGGGCCAGAGAGGGCTGTTTTGGTAGAATGTATGGGGGACTGAAGAAACTTGGTAAGAAGATGTCGAGGGGAATTGAGACCTCATAATTTGACTGATTGAGAGAGGAGTGGTTACCTCCTGAATTGGTATCAGAAGACAATAATCCGTGTTGATGAAGAATGACTCCGGCGCATTTTCCCCATATGGATGAAGAATGAATGGCGCATTCCCCTATGATGTTAGGACTCTACTATAATAATTATAACCTCAACTGTTGTGAATTGTGATTTGATTGATCTCCTGTGTTGATGTCATAAGATCATGGTTTATGGTAAAAGTACGGTGATGATGGATAGTGACATATCCCCCATGTTTTATGAGCGTTTCAATTGAAGGGGAAACAATACCCGGTGTTACCTCCTTGGTGGAGAGGAGGTGTGTTTGTGTTTATTTGATGTTACCTCCTTGGTGCAGAGGAGGTGTGTTTGTGTTTATTTGGTGTTACCTCCTTGGTGGAGAGGAGGTGTGTTTGTATTTATTTGGTGTTACCTCCTTGGTGGAGAGGAGGTGTGTTTGTATTATTTTGTGTGTTACCTCCTTGGTGGAGAGGAGGTGTGTTTTTGTATTTATTTGGTGTTACCTCCTTGGTGGAGAGGAGGTGTGTTTGTATTTATTTGGTGTTACCTCCTTGGTGGAGAGGAGGTGTGTGTTGTATATTTATTTGGTGTTACCTCCTTGGTGGAGAGGAGGTGTGTTTGTATTTATTTGGTGTTACCTCCTTGGTGGAGAGGAGGTGTGTTTGTATTTATTTGGTGTTACCTCCTTGGTGCAGAGGAGGTGTGTTTGTATTTATTTGTGTTACTTCGTTGGTGGAGAGGAGGTGTTTGTGTGTGTTTTGTGTCGTCTCCCCATTAGAGAGGAGGTGTGTTTGTGTGTGTTTTGTGTTGTCTCCCCATTGGAGAGGAGGTGTGGATAACTTGCTTTGAGAATTGTATGTACTAATAATATTTGTTCTCCCATAGGAGGAGGGGGAGGAAAAACCATTTTTTCGGTGTTGTGTATTTATTTAATGCGCCTTGAGTGAAAGGAGTGATTGCGCGTGTTTGCGGTGTTTTTACTTTAGCGGTGGTGCGTGCGTGTGTGGCACGACTTCAGGATGCCTGGCATGAAATAAAAAAGAATGGTTATAATAATGACGCATTTCCCCCGGAAACGTACTAAGCAATGAAAATCTTCACAAAATCAAACAATAACAACAAACTAAAAAAAAAATCACATGATGATATCGCTATTATTTATAACAAGCGATTGGCATCCTCCACAAAGTTAACTCTCTTTCTCTCTCTCTCACTCAGAACTCTCTCTCTCTCTCTCTCTCTCTCTCTCTCTCTCTCTCTCTCTCTCTCTCTCTCTCTCTCTCTGCAGAAAAGACTAGATTCGGTCTGGAGAACCAGGGCATCCGGAGACAGTCTCAATGGTGCACGAGGTAGCCGACTGCCTCCCAGTACTCGTCCAGCGTGCGGTCTCCTGCACACTCATACACAAGAGTACATACATACAATTGTATGCTACCTGAAACACGGATAAACGAAAGTTCACATACCTGAAAGCAATTTTCATTTCCCAGCCAAAGCTCTTCTTTGGAATATTAACTTTTCGACTAGTAAGCGAATCGACGGCTAAGCGGAACTTTGGATAAGTGGAATATATTTCTCACATCCCTAACAGCCCTCCTAAACAGATAAGCAAAAGATTTGTCGCACTTTTTGTTTCACCTCTGTGTATATGTTTGTGTGTCTTTGTATGCATGTGTACCTCTTGATCTCCTTGGCCAAAAGGCCTTCCAGAGCTAAAAAAAAAAAAAAATCATATATATTGTGCAGTTATATATTTCTTTTTCGGCTCTTTAGGGTCTTCTGATCGAGGAGATCAAGAGATACATACACCCACTTAAACCATCACCACTACACCCACTGCCTCTCCACCCCACCCCCCCACCCCACCATCACCACAACCCCGCAGCCCCCCCCCCCCCCCCCCCTCCCCATTCACCACAACCACCCCCCCCACCACACAACCACCCATATCACCACACACACACCACCCCCCCCCCCCCCCCCCCCCCCACCCCCAACCACCACCAACACCACCATCCATCCCTAGAAACACTCCTCCCCCCCCCCCCCCCCCCATCCATAGTTTTACCATGGTTGTACTCAGCTTTGAGCGTCGTCAACCCTTCCTCCAGGGTGCGCCACTTTCGGCGGCGCCTGGGTGTTGGTTGACCCCTCCTTGCAGCCTCAAGGCTGTTCTCGCTGACAGCCTGGCGGTCTTTCAGGACCCTGATGGACAACCACAGGTTGGGCCTCCGGACACCAACAGCAGTTCAAAACGCTTTGTGGAACGCTGTTAAAAAGGAAAAGCAGTAGGACAGCAGAGAGACCATAGAACTGAAGGCTGCTTTTGTGTTCTGTGCACACCTGGGCAAACTGGGCACTGTCAGTGTCAGAGTGTTTATTACAAGAGACTTTCAGTTTGACCAATGGCGTTTCCGGTTTTATCACTTGACTTAGAGGGGGCATGTGATGGCAAACAAAATAACATTCAACAGTCAGAGAAGGACACGCTGATGTCAGATTCCTCCAAACAGCTGATGACAACTGCAGGGAAAGTCTCCGTCCTACTCTCTCTCCCATCCCCATGTTGGAGGACAAGAGTGCGCAATGGGCTCCGCCTGCCCGAGGAATCAGACAGTGCAAGAAGCAGTTCTTGACTGGCGTCATGGAGGCTTAATTCAGGCCTCCTCGGAGCATGAAAGTTTGAAATAAGAGCTGCTGTGTGGTGTAGGGGACAGACCGTATAGTGCTGCCAGCTTTTGTTCTGCCCATAGTTCTGACAATACCAGCTCTGTGAGCATGGAACAAAACCTGGCCAACTTGGAATGGCAGTAGAATTTCTTTGTAATTTGAAAACAAATGAAAATGATGGTGAGCAAATTCAAAAGTGATGCTTGCAGGTGAGCTGAATGTGTGTATCATATCTGCTGTACTGTGAGCAGGCTCGGCCAGGGACAGGCTGGGAATTTAACCCAGTGGTTCCTTGCATTGAGGATGCTAAGACCTACTCGCATTAACAGTCTCATTTTGACTTCTCTCTGATCAAACAGACACAACATGTCACAAACTTCTTGTGAAATCGTCCAACATGAAAAATAAATGGTAGTGCGCTGGAAGTACGCTCCATATTTTTTAACCATGTTACTGTCCCTTGGACCCAGGAAGCAGACTTTCACCGAATCGTCAGTAATCGTCGCATCAAGCTGAATGAAGACGTCAGTCCACACTGAAGGGCACTGCATGAAGGAAGACAGCCTTGAACAGGTGCGCGCCAGGCGACCTCGGTCAGGGACTGGGAGCATCTTGAACAGGAGCACCAACACCACGTCTGGTAAGTCTGCAAGATTGAGCTTTCCATGGTGGTCGTCTCCTTTGTCAGCAGCAGCTGAGCTTCTCTTGCTGGGTGGAGGTGGAGCCTGCTGGAGAGTGGAGCTCAGGTCAGCCGTATGATCCATTCTGCTCTGTGACCTGAGAAACAGACATGGCTCATTGTCCAAGGCACACCGTGTGACGCTCATAGAGAATACATGACTAGGAAAATGAGGCTGCAGAAGACCAATATACACAGGTCTGCCAAGACCAAGTCCTTAAGGGCATCTGGACAACAGGACGTTATACTCACCTCTATGCTACCTTAATTAAGGGAAGAAATGAAACAACACAAGCTAGACGCTTCTCTGTTGGCCAAAATTAGGGATGACGAAATTCATATGACAACACAGAAACTTCTTCTGTTATCAAAATGACTGGATAAAACCAACATGGACAGAATAGCATTTTTTTCACACATCCTCTCTAGTACTTTATTTTATGGTAGATGCGTTAAGAACCTGAGGTCGTTATGTCACAGATATTAAGAACCTGAGGTTGTTATGTCACAGATATTAAGAACCTGAGGTCGTTATGTCTCAGAGAGAACACTTCCTTTGTTACGCCGCTGCTCTCCTATTATTTCAGGCACTGTTAGGTTCACTTTTGAGAACATTTCTTTTATTTCGTTTTTGTTGGAAAAGCACGCGCGTGTGTGCGTGTGCGTACGTGCGCTAGGGCGTGAATGCGCGTGCACACGCATGTGCATGTGTGCGTGCGTGTGTGCGCGCGCGCGCGTCCTCAAATGTGGGATGGAACCTATTTAAAAACATTTCACAAATAGGGGAACCATCAACGAGGGAGTTGACCCAAATGCAGCTTCGCCTAATAGATGGGATCACAGTGAGGGGTAGCTTAGCTGGTAGTTTGGAGTGTCAGTTAAAATGTCTGCAAACTGTGGTCGCTCGACAGACACTTTGACTACAGCAGGTTTGGGCAGACTGGTTTAGAGAAGGCTTATTAGAGGCTGGGGAGTCAGCCATTGGACTTTTGCGATGCCGTAATCGGTGTTGCCTTTGCTGAGGAGGGCTTCAGCCTCCCTTTGACCATGGCTGGTCTGAATGGATCGGTCTGGGAGACAAGTTAGAGGCCAAGGAGACAGTCCTGGGAATCCTTGACGCCTAAGGTGACGTTGTCTTTGCTGAGTAAGGCTTGAGCCTTAAGTAGAGGTAAATATTATTTCCACAGGTGGAAGTCGTTGGCAATGGAGTTGACACATGCCAGATTCTGCCTTAGATACAGGCTCTGAAGATCTGTCTTAATGTCCACCTGCGCCCTTCCAGATCCAGCTACTTACATGATGGTCTGCCCATTGTTTGTCGGGCCGTGTGGGGTAAGATGTCAGTTGGAGGCTTGGACACAGTTATGGGAGCGCGGCAAAGCCGGATCTGACATCATTTATATTAGACGCTTCTAATGGTTCCATTATGACTCAGGCGTAGCGATGGCCACAAAAGGAGTTTCTAGAAAGATCTCGTTAAAAGAGGCTGAGAGGCCTATAAACTCCCCCCATCCTGACTCTAAGGCCATTTCTTAACTGAGGAGAGTGCGGTAGAGGCTGTGACGCTGATTCCGTTATTCATATGTTTGTGAATATAATAGTATGTTGATAGTTTTTGCCTACGGTTTGGTTTATGTGTTATCTAGAATGAAGGCAGATAGAGTAGTATGTTAGTGAAACAATACAAGTAGATGGAAGTTAAAAGTTATATGTTCTCATTTTTCATTGTTTAAACTCCATTTTCTTATTGACTGGAAATGTGAAATATTAAATTTCCACCAGCATTTATACAAATAACTCTGCAACTGAAGAGGGGCTGGCATTTGATAAGTCTGAAACTGAAAACAGCAATTCAGTATTATCACACATTGTATTGTTAGTAACATACAAATCGATGCCACAAAACATAGATTACAGACCTTGGTGTTTTTTGATTGTGATTGCTGGATTAAGTTTAACGCGCACCCTGCACGTTCCTTGTGTTCGAACACTAGACAAACTGACTTGAGTACGTCGCCCTTGTTGGCTGGCAAGACGGACAGGGTTAAGTCACAGTGACCAAACCACGCCTGTTCGGCCTGTTCAAATGATTAAGATCCTGTCAGTGAAGGCAATTTTTGGCGATTCCTCCGTCTGAGTTGCTGACTATCTACAAAAGAATGTTTTACCTATTTCTTCAATTGTATTATTCTTTGAGGGACTAAATGGTCGTGTGGTTACTTGGCTGTGTAATTAAGCAAGTACCTGGATGTTGTTGGGTTGTTCGTGCGTTCATGTGGCTCTATTTTGTGTGCAAGTAGCCATCGGTCGGTCTGCTTGTTTCCAGCATCGGTTAGTTTGTGAGCGTTTATTAGTTTATTATATATACACCCGTGGGTCTATTGCAGGGGTGAAAGCAACAACATTGATGGGCCGGGGTGTAACGGTGAAACCTGAGGAGCAGTAGCACACACTGTCCTGAGGTAGGTGTGTGTACGGAGAGAAAAAAGTACGGTATGATCGTATCTAGTTGGCTGGTTGATGTGCGATGTATGATCTTTTTAAATTTGATCAAATATGTCGACATTACGCAGATTATTGATGGTGTCCAGTTTTCTCAGTATTTTTTCATACAACTGTATAACTGCTATACGGCCCAGATGATGCCTTGTGTGGAAAATTGGATATTCATTAATTTCATTCATTATCATAACTCTGGCCGTTCGCAGCGGGGAGTCCCTTTTTCTGCGTGTTTTTATATATTCCTTGATAACACTGTTGTTGCTCGCTACACCTTTATCATCCATGCTTTTGACTATTTGTAACTCCTCTCGTTCGCAACGGGGAGCCCACATCGCTAATGTTATGATAATGACTCAATTGTGAGGTTGATAGCAAAGATATGTTTTTACTTCCTATCGTTCGCAACGGGGAGGCCCTTTTGTGCGTTTTTACTGTCAATCCTTGCACTTTCATTTTGATAATGGTTATGTGCTGCAGGGTCCATATTCAGATATTCTTTGAAGCCGAGACCTACTGTTTTAAGGTATTATTTCACTATGAACGTTTGATACTTGTCTTGGCTTAGTTTGAATGATTTGTGCCTTGTTAATGATTGATCTCTTCCCTGCTTTGAACCTTTGTTAAATGCGCTTTATAAAACTATTCCTCATGTTTAATAATTATGTTTTTTTTCAATATGTGTATTCTTAATGATATCTAACGTTTATAATATCATTGTTTATGTCTTAATAGGTCATTGAGCTTGGGTTAGTCTAAATCAGTCTATTGGTTCAACTGTGATTCGAAATAAAAGACAGAGAAAACCAACGAGCTGGCGTTGAAGTGGAAGATGATGTGTCTCCTACTCCTCATCCCTCTTCTCTACTTATCCCCCTACTCTAGGTTGTTCTTTATAATGGGTGTTTTAAAAATTTTTCACAAAAAGCTCCATGGTGCATTCCATGTCATGTGCCACTCACAATGAAACATGTTCTTTTAGAGCGTTGAAACTTGCATGATGCGAGACACAAACGTTTTACAGCAGATTCCATGAAAACCTTGTTCAGAGATGTTCCACCTGACGCCAGCTTTGACTTCTTGAAAGAGATTAACATTTTTCATCGCATCTGATCTGATGTTTTACGGTGGATTTTTCTTTTTTTTTTTTTTTTTTTAGAGGATGTGTTTTTTAAGAATTGTGTGAATGAATGACTTGCGAGTTGATTTTAACGTGGTGACAGCCTTGATATGGCTCTCTGCGGTCGGCTGGGCTATAAGCAACATTATCTTATTTTACAAAAAAGTGATGTTTCTATAGATATGACAGCATATATAGTGCAAAATTGTAATTGTTAAAAGGCATCATGTGTCGTGTTACGTTGAACTGAAAGCTGATAGAAAAACATTGTTGGTCGCATCATTCCAGCATTTTCTTCTGTTCTTTTTTCATAAGCATAGTTTCATGAGGTACTTTCATACTGGAATTTTACCATCAAATTAATGCTTTTTATTTCAAACCCTGTTCATCAGCAAACCAGCATGACTTGACATTAAAATTACTCCAGCCGAGTTTTTGTTTGTTTCTTTTTTTATTCTATTACCATCATCATCATCATCATCATCATTACCATTATATTCATAATCATCTCCACTAAAATCGTTGCCATTACAACAATGTTGTTTGACAGTACTATGACCCTGCGCTTCTCCTGTGTGTATAGCCACTGTTCATACTACAACTACAATTGTCATTATGACTAAAAGTGATAGTAATCGTCTGTTTTTTTTTTTTTTTTAACATTTTCATCATCATCATCATCATCATTATTGCTATCTTTATTATTATCATTATCTATAATCATTACAAGTTTAACTCGCAGTGTCCTCGTTTTCATTCAACAACGCCCATCTAGCGCGGAATTCGAGAAGATAAGTGATTGCTCGTCGTTCTTCATTTTCACTGTCCTGAATGTTGTTTATCTCGCCTACAGAAGACCTAGGAGGTCGAATGTTGTGTTTTGTCTTGTATTTTGTTTGTCCTTGTTAACTGCTGGAGTTACTCAGAATTCCTTTTTTTTTTTTTTTTTTTTAAAAAAAACAACGTTGTAATCTACAGGCAGACTAGACTGCAAAGTTTCTATACACCATGTTGACACTAACTATAATCTCTTCATTTAAGCAAAGCTAAAACGATTCTACTACATTCTTTAATGGCCTTTATGGAGTTTCCAAACATTCAAATTTTCAGACAACCTGTGAAATGTTCACTTTCATTTTCTACATCAACCATTTTAAAATTGTCTGACACTAAGAATATATACCAGGATTTCGACATTAATGTACTGAATCTACTAAGAAAAAGGTGGGCATGAAAAACAGAAACATCTCTCCGGGTTTTGACCTGATGGTAAAAACTCTCTCTATCACACACACACACACACACACACATATACACACACACACACACACCACACACACACAGTGTGCACACACACACACACTGAAACACAACACATGCATTCACACACACACACACACACACACACATGCAACACACACACACACACGCACGCACGCACACACACACACACACACACACACACACACACACACACACACAAACTGATGATACGTTGTGCTGCTTCATCTCTGAGAGAAAAAGGATGAGAGTTGACATTAAAAAAAAAAAAAAGAAAGGTCGTAAATAGCATTCATTACAGTAGTAATTCATCCCATTTGCCATCCGTGACGATTGTATCTAAAGTTTTCAGGCACAAAGTGTTGAATGTATTACTCTGACTTTACATAAACATCATCTCGCCATCTTTAACTAAAACGCAAAAAAATCTGACCAAAATCTGACCATCATCACTGCTAAAACCACAAACTCACATGATCCCTGAATTCTCAGCAAATTAATCTTATGTAAGCCTTGTACTGTAGTAGCAACAACAACAACTAACAATAACAACATGTACCCTAATGATAAAACCAGTCATTAAATTCATGCTCAGAAATTCATTGCTCTGCTGCATGGTTTTCTGCACCTTTGTTCAGTATTTTCGTCTGTTGTCCTATCTTCCACCTTATCAACAAAAGAAAAATTCAAGAAATCACTAATCCATTCAAAGAATGAAGCTCGAATGTATGCAGTTTGTGCTGACAGTTGGTGCAACAAAGAGCCATTCACAAACAAACCACTCACAAGTTTTTGCTGGTCACATACACCACAACTGTAAACGTTCGTCTCTTTCCTTCTGCTGTCGGCTTCCAAATGACTATCAGCAGTGACAGTTGTTCTGCTGTCACGTGCTCAGCATTTGTTACACTACCCACCTGAAACTTCCCTTCCCTCCACTTCCATTCCGCTCTCCTTTCCCCTTTTCCCCCCAGCCCCCTCAATCCTTATCCCCCCCCCCCCCCCCCCCCCCCCCCCCCCCTCCCCGCCCCCTGCCCACCTAGCTCCCCGGGCCTAACCATCTTTTCAGAGGCGAACCTGGGTGGAGTTGTGTACTATCTCTCAGCAAACAGACAAACGTTGGGCAGTTCTTGATGCAACCACCACAGCAGATGACTTGAGTTAAAGCCCGTTGTAAAATTCAAAAAGAAAAAAAAAAACATCTTGCACACACCTGAATAAAATCACCAACATTTAGAAGGGAATGCCACTTTGGTCGTTGTAGGGATAATACGTAGAGAAAATGAAAAAAAAAAAAAACAAAGAAAAGCTCATATCGGTGTGCCCAATAATCATCATCATCATCATCATCATCATCACCATCATCATAACAACAAAAAGAAAAATACATGGACATCAGTTTTTACACATACTCAGTCTCCACCATCTCTCTCTCTCTCTCTCTCTCTCTCTCTCTCTCTCTCTCTTTCTGTCTCTGTCTCATATATATATATATATATATATATATTTTGTTTTCAAGATAGCCACATACTACTGTATATTACACAGATTTATTGACCTTGGGACCAGCAGACCTTGGGACCAATGGACTAGCGGACCTTGGGACCAATGGACCTTGGGACCCTTGGCACCAATGGCATGACCCCCTATACAATACAACACGACACAATGCTGTGTACAGGGGAGGTAGGGTAGGGGGTGTTTGTATGTTGTAAAGAGTGTACGTGCCAACTATCAATATCTAAGTCTGTGATAAGTTTGAATCGATTGTGCTCTTATTTTCTGTATCGCGCGCGCGTACACACGCGCACACACTGTCTCTGTCTGTTTCTCTGCCTTTCGCCATCTGGCTGTACTTCCCTACCTCCCTCATTCTATTTGCACACAACTTGGATAAATCATCCGGGGATTGATAATTTTTGCACGTCAAGAATGTCTTTTTTTTCTGTTTTCTTTTCCTTCCTAACCTCAGACAGAATGTGATCACATTGCAGGTACATGTTCATCATGAGTTATTGTATATGGGGTGATGTTGACGTGTGGTGGGCATGCATGCATTGTTTTTTTTTTATCATACTGTAAACACGACCTTGTAAAACAAGGCATGTTAGTCATAAGTAAATATTCACGCTTATTTTTATTTTAGTTTATTTATTTGTTTTTTTTTTTGTTTTTTTTGAGTCAATCCCAGAGGGTAGTAATTGGGATACAAGTTGGTTTAGCGACTTTTGTGCACGTGTGATTTTGTACCATGACTTATGACATGCTCACAAAACAATGCATGTTCTTACCGTCTGTCTGTCTCTCAGTCTCTAACACACACAGGCGCGCGGGCACGCACACCCACACACACTATTCAGGCGGAAACACACTCTCATTTCTCTCTCTCTCTCTCTCTCTCTCTCTGCATTTACCTCTCAAGTGTATGATTCCAATAGACGCACATTAAGATTGTTACCGTTCTCTTTTCCTCGTGAAATGACTTTCCTGTATACATAACCCGGCAAAACATGTGCAAGTGCCATTGAATGTTGACAATGATGTACAAACAAGAAATGTTTCCTAGTGTATGATAAAATGCTTAATTAATAAGCTCTTTAATAGTATTACAAAATGGACCTGCAAATTTAGAGACTTTATAGAGGTATGAGTACTAAGTCTCATAAGAATTTTGAATGCATCCATAGAAATTAACTCTTGGTGCAGACGGCAGATTTGTAACTCTTATGGATGTTGTTGTATCATACATTATTATTATGTTTTCTGTTTTAGGACATGCTCGCAAACTGTTATACCCTCCCTAAATTGATTCTGCTTTTATTGTTGCAAGTTTATATTGCGCGCATACTCGTACACGTACGAACTGCTTTTGCTTTTGGCCGGTTGCTTTGGAGGAGGGGGGTGGGGGTGGCAGAGGTGGTTGGTATGTAGTCAGAGGGCAATTCAAGAAAATACTGACAGCCCCTCTCTCAGATGAACTGTTTTCTTTCGCTGTGCCCGGTGTGAAATTGGCCCAAACGTTTTCGTCCCTTCCCACCTTCCTTTTCCGTTACCCTCCTGGCTCCCCCCCCCCCCCCCCCCCTTCCTCTCTCTCTCTCTCTCTCTCTCTCTCTCTCTCTCTCTCAACACTTGTGTGCGGCCCCCCTCCCCCCATGTTGACTCATATGGGAAGACTGGAATGTAGTCTTTCTACAATATTTATACACAAATGTTTTGAGTTTTTGGCATACCAGGGACAGGTGATAACCAAAGTGATATATATATATATATATATATATATATATATATATATATATATATATATATATATATATATATATATATATGTCCTATCGAAAGAAAGAAATAACTTAGATATTAGACTAGCAAATGTGTTACTGAGATGTTCAACGAAAATTTCTATCAGTTCCCATTTCTTATGTTTACATACACGTGCGCGCGGGAAGATATGCGCGTGCGCGTGCGCGCACACACGCACTCTCTCTCTCTCTCTCTCTTCCCTTCACTCTCGTGTAACTGATCGTGCCTTTCATTCAAATCTACTTGAATGGGGGCTGGGATGGAGGGAGAGGGGGAGTTGGGGCCTGATTTAGACAGGATAGGTGCGGAAGGTTTTTCTTTTCTTTTTTTTTTTTTTTTTTAAGGGGATGAGGGAAATAACTGCTTGATGGACTCTTCAATGAAACTCTTTTTGCTTCACGTTGTACACGTGAGCACCATCTTTGACGGACTTGTATCCTTTTTGTGAATGTGCGATCCAGATGAGATTAATGAACAGCGCTCAAGTCGGTATTTTGCGTGCTGAGCACGCGTTTATTTTGTGCGTTTTTGCGTATATTGTTTCTATTTGTTGCAATTCTGTTTCATTGTGTATGGACTGGGGCATTGTAATTGTTGCTGTTTTGTATGTTGTTTGTGTTGTCAAGTGTGTGTGAGAAGGATGTGTGTGAATGTGGGGACAAGGGAATGGGAGATTGTCTTGATAAGTTCTGTCCTCTCCCAAGTTTGTTTGTTTTTGTTTGTTTTGAGGGGGGGGGGGGGGGGGGGGGGGGGGGCCCTGTGCTGTGGGCAAAACAATGTCTCTGCTCAAATAACGAACAGTTGAGGGACAGAGCTGCAAAACTGGTTGTAATAGCTACATGGTATAGTGTTATGTTCTCATAGCCAAATGGACGGTACTAATTCACATGGGGGTAATTACGCAAGCCATGATTACGATGATTGTTCAAATGCATGCTGTTGTAAAGTATATTCCTTTTTGCCTGCCCATTGTGACATTGAACTGGATTCCTGTTTGGTTGCTTTTACTCCTCCTGTGGCACTTGGTCTTTATCAATTATGTAATGTTTTTGACTACAAGGAAAACACCATGGATTCAGTAGGTAACGAGGCAAACATGTTAACAATTTTATCATTAAACGGTTAAGGTCTAGGGAATTACCAGAAAAGAAGAGATATATTCCATTACTTAAGAAAAAAAAACAATACTCTATATATATTGCCTACAAGATACTTATTTTGAAAAAGATACAGAAAAGTGTATAAAAGCGGAATGGGGGTATGACTGCTTTTTTTCTCTCATACAGATCTAATGCTCGAGGAGTAGCAATACTATTTAATAATAATTTCGAATTCAAAATAAATAAGGTGGAAACAGACATGCAGGGTAACTTTATCATCATATTATTTACAACAAATGAAGAGGAACTGTTGCTAGTAAGTGTTTATGGACCAAACAAAGACGACCCCAGCATTCTATGAGGAACTCACAAATTCGATTAAAAAGTACAAAAACAATAACCTTATTGTGGTGGGGGATTTTTAATACGGTACTAGAACAGGAAATTAATTATTACAATTATAAACATATAAATAACCCAAAAGCTAAAAAAAACAGTTGATATGATACAAGATTTGTCATTAAAAGATATATGGAAAAAACAACCCACATCGTAGGAGATACACATGGTGTAGACCTACCCCCTTGCAACAAAGTGGGCTAGATCTCTTCCTTCTGTCAGAATACTTAATCTGGTATTTTGAAGATACTGACATTTTACCAGGCTATAGATCTGACCATTCACTAATTACACTAAAAGCTTCAATTCGGAAGGCGATTTAACACTAAACTCTTTGGGAATTTAATTAATCTCTACTAAAAGATAAACAATATGTAGACGGAATAAATAATCTAATAGAAGAAATAACAGAGGAATACACAGATAAGAGATGAGGGGAATGATATTAATGCTGACAATAGCCAAGATGAAAACCAGTCGAAAAGCTCTGACCCTAAACTAACAGTCTGATTGGGTCTTTCTTGACTTCTTACTCATGAAGATAAGAGTAAAATCCATCCAGTATCATGTATGCCACTATTAAAAGAAGACAATCACAATGCAAAGAAAACAGCCTTATGCAAACTAATAAAAATGTTGAGAGTAAAGAACTAAAACCAGAGAAGGATTTGAAGACAACTGAAGAGAGTAATAGAGGATTAATATTACTAAGAGACAGGATATGAATGGTGTACTACTGAGATCAAAAGCAAGATAGGTTGCAGATGGGGAAATGGTTAGTAAATATTTCTGAAGTTTAGAAAAGCGTAACTTCATTAGCAACAAAATTGTAGAACCACTGGATGGGCAGGGTAATACACTGAACAAACCAGGAGACATAAAAGTTACAGTAAAACACCTTTATTAAGATCTATACCGAAAAAGATCAACTGTGAAATGCAATAGTGAAGATTTGGTGAACAAGATACCGAAACTAACAGAAAAACAGACTAAATCATTACAAGAGAAATAACAATAGAAGAAGCAGGGACTGCATTGAAAAATATGAAGAATGGAAAAAGCCCTGGATCGGCTGGGTTTGGAGCTGAGTTTTTCAAATGTTTTTGGAAACAAATTGGTGTGTTTGTAACCCGAGCTCTAAATTAAAGTTTCAGAGAAGGCGAACTATTAAACACCCAGAAAGAAGGAATTATAATTTGTATACCCAAAGAAGGAAAACCAAAAGAATATGTTAAAAAAAAAAAAAAAAAAAAAAACTGGATACCTATTTCACTTTTGAACTTTATATACAAAATTGGCTCCACTTGTATTGCTAATAGAATTAAAAAAAGTTCTTCCATCACTGATTAGTGAAGACCAGACAGGATTTGTCCCAAATAGATATATAGGTAGTAACACTAGGTTGATTTATGACATAATACACCATAATACACCATCTCAACATAAAAAAATATCCCAGGGATGTTAATAGTACTGTTGTCGTAGATGGCCAAACATCATCATGGTCTCAATAGAAAGGGGTTGTAGGCAAGGAGATCCAGTCTCACTATATATTTCCATATTATGTGCAGAAATATTAACCGTAATGATCAAAGAAGAAAATAGTACTGAAGGTATACAAATCGAGGAGAAAGAACACAAGATATCACAATTTGCCAATGACACTCAACTGATGAACACAGGAAATAAGAAATCATTTGAAAAATCTATTGAGATTCTTGATTGGTTTGGGAAGTCATCAGGTTTAATCTTAAACAAGAGAAAACACAAGTAATTTGGCTTGGAAGACAAAAGCACAGTGAAATAAGATATATGGAACATTTAAAGATGACCTGGAATCCAAAATATTAGGAAGTGGTTTACTCAGGACTTAACACACATGGAAAAAAGAAACTACAAAGTTAGAATGATAAAAGTGAAGGCACTATTTAAAATTTGGCTGAAAGAGAATCGTTACCCCTTTAGGAAGAATTGCTGTGTGAAAATCATTAATTCTGTCAAAACTAACTTACCTATGGTTGATGCTTCCAAATCCACCTGACACATTTGTTAAAGAATTACAAGACTTATGTTACTGGTTTGTATGGAATAAAAAAAAACAAGATAGAATTGTCGAAAAACTGTTATTACAGATGTACAGGGTAGTGGTTTTAATCTGCCTGACATAAATGCTCTCATCACTGCATTAAAATTAACATGGATAAAAAGACTGACACAAACAACACACAGATGGAGAGACATGTTGATTTTTTCATACCCAATTACTGAGAACATTGAGAAGTACTCTCTAAATCATCTGTGCATCACCACTCAATTGTTTTCTGGAAACATGTATTCATGTCGTATAAGCAGTTCTACTACAACATAAAACCAGAAAAAAAGCTAGAGAACTACTTGCAGTACCAATTCTTTACAATGAACATACCAAAATCGGAAATAAACTGATAAAACACAAAAACTGGAACAACAGAAATGTATTTGGAGTATCTGATCTTTTCAAAGACAATGGAGATTCACTATCCAATGAGGAATTCAGAAAGAAGGTATAACATTGAAATAGATTTCCTGTCTTGTGGTGGATGCACCATAACAAGGGTTTGAGAATGAGATAAAAGGTAACACTGAAGCAGAAGTCAACACAGCACTATAATATATTCTGTAGATAAAGGTTCCAAAACTTATTACATGTCCGAGTTATAGTAAAAGATAACTGGGAACCTAACTGTTGCGCAAAATGGGCAGAGAAGCTAAATATAGACAGATACCTGGGAATTGAAGCAGAAGTCAACACAGCACTCAAGAAAATATATTCTGTAGAAAAAGTTTCCAAAACTTATTACAGAGTTATAGTAAAAGATAACTGGGAACCTAGCTGTTGCACAAAATGGACGGAGAAGCTAAATATAGACAGATACCTGGGAAGAAATGCTTTAGAAAAATTCAACAAATTAAGGATATTAAGCTAAAATGGATGCAAATAAGAACAGTGCATCAAATAATTCCAGCGAATGTACCTCTGAAAGAAATGGGAATAATAGATAGTTATAAGTGTAGTTTCTGTGAAGAGGAAAAAGACGGCATATAACATATGTTCTGGAGATGCATACATGTCAATGAATTCTGGAAATCATTGCAAGACTTAATAAAAGGAAAGTGCTTAATAGCGAATAATCTGTCTCTGACTGAAAACACAATAACATTTGAAGCAGATGACAATTCCACGACTGATACAACAATCGATCTTATAATACCGATAGCCAAAAACTACATTTTTAGCTGTAAAATAAACAAATGTAAGCCTTCATTAACACTGTTTCTAAAAAATGCTAAAGAGAAGATATAATCTTGAAAAACACACAAGCAACTGTACAATTGAATCTGTTAAAATTTAACACTAACTGGATCAATTACGAAGTATTATTTGAAAATTGATAATCAAAATCATCAAATACCTGGATTTAATGTGTGCATGTGTATCATTAAATTAAAAGAAGAAAGTGGGGGTGTGGGTGGGTGGGGAGGGGAGGCGGTGTAAGTGTAGTGAGCGGATGTGTTTGTTTGCTATTATGTGCTTGTAATTTCTAAGAACTCAGAGGTTTGTGAATCGTGATTTTTGTTTGTGTATGTGTTTGTATATCCAACAAAAAAAAAAAAAAAAAAAAAAAAACTTTTTCTCGGCATACACTGAACTCTCACTCAAATCCATTCAAACCGAAAAAAAAAAAAAAAAACATTTCTATATGTTTCACGGATTATTTACTACTGTCAAACATGTACAAATATGATTAATACAAAAATATGTGGTAATTTGCATCTGGAAATGTACAGCAAAGAGAAAGATCATGTTGGTGAAAGAATGGAGAAGAGAGAAAGAAGGAACTGTGGAATGAAAGAGGGAGGAAAAGAAAAAAAATAATAATAAAAAAAAAGTCTGTGATAAGTTGAGTGCGTGAATGCGTGTGTGTCCGTGCGTGCGTGTGCACGTGTGTATGTGCGTGTGTGTTTTGTTCGTGCATGTATACATTTGTATGTGGACCTCTCTCTCTCTCCCTCTCTGGTGTTGTTGCTGGTTGTGATTATGTATGTAAATACTTATATACAGTCCTCTCTCTATACGTCTTTCATTTTCTCTTTCAGCAGGAGCGCACGCGCACACACACACACACAGAGAGAGCGAGAGATGGGAGAGGGAATTTTTCAGGTGATAGCTTTTTAAAGTTTAAGTCATAGGTCGGTTTAGTGAGCATCTCAAAGCAAAGCCGGATATGAAACACGTGCTGCACACTTACTTATGTAGTAATGTGACTCCCGCGTGGCACTAACCAATCCAACAATGATGTTATGTTCACGCACACGCACGTGGCAAGTGCTTACACACACACACACACACACACACGCTTACTGGCGGAACATCCCGTTCTTAGACCCCTCTGGAACTTACCACTGGGTAAGTCTGGGCTATCCTGCTTTTACCCCTGGGGGTCATTCTAGGACTAGCTAGAACTTAGCCCCCCCCCTCCCCCAGTTGGAACTTACCCCCGCCCCTCCCATTGGAGGTAAGTTTTGGGCTAGCCTGGATATACCCCTTCCCCCCAAAAATCGTCAATCTAGGACTATTTGGAATCCTTCTCCACCTCACCCCACCCTTGAAACAAGAGAGGGTTATTCAGGGTTTAGTCTGCCTTTTCCCAACATGCACACCCGCCTTAAAAAAAATGTGTTGGCCTGCATACTTACACACACACACCCATCCCATTTCCTATATACAGTCAGTTGGGTTTAGACAAAGTGTAGTTTCTAGACTTCAGTACATGGACCTCCTATTTCCCAGCTGAACCCCCCCCCCCCCACCCCCCCCCCCCACCCACCCACACCCTGGTTCACTAACAGAGTATTTACATTTCTCGCACTAGCTTACACGTGTGGGTCAATATTCAGGTATGCGAGTATGCCCATGCATGCATGGGAAAGAAAGACAGCTACCCGCCAATGTGACCAAGCATAGTTGTGACAAAATGTCATTGTGACCACGTGTCATTGTGACCAAGTACCGTTCTTGCTTCATCCCGGTTTGCTCTCTTTAAATATTTTACAGCTATTTAGAGTCTCTTGAGTACCTGTGTGCCTTAGCTTGTACAATGCAGATGACTATGGTCAGTGCCACCGAGGGGCGGATCTCTGAGGGGTGGTGAGGTCTCTAAGGGGTGAGGGAAACGGACGGCACAAATTCAGTGCCACAAAAAGTGCAGAGATGAAGCATGTCTAACACGTTCCATCCCATTCTCTTCAAGTATACGTGTGTTTCTGTGTTGCTCACATCAATGCCAGCAGAGAGGCGGTAATACTGAAGGGTGCTTTTGTGTTCCTTGCACACCTGGGCAAATTGGGCACAGTCAATGTCCGAGTACTTATTACAAGCGACTTGCAGTGTGACCAACGGCGTTTCTGGTTTAATCACTTGACTTAGAGGGGGCATGTGATGGCAAACAAAATAACATTCAACAGTCAGAGAAGGACACGCTGATGTCAGATTGCTCCAAGCAGCTGATGACAACTGCGGGAAAGTCTCCGTCATACCCTCTCTCCCATCCATATGATGGAGGACAAGACTGCGCAATGGGCTCCGCCTGCCCGAGGAATCAGACAGAGTAAGCAGCAGTTCTTCACTGACATTATAGAGGCTTAATCTAAGCCTCTGCAGAGCATGACATTTTGAAATTAGAAACACTGTTGGTGTTGTTAAGAGACCATGAACTTCTCTTAGTATTTGATCTGCGCACAGTTTTGGTAATGCCAGCTCAGTGACCCTTGGAAAAAAAAAACTGGCCGACTTGGGATGGCAGAAGAATTCCTTTGTAATTCCAAACAAATCAGTATGATGATGAGCA
>JADBJO010028930.1:5000-19584 GCA_016801955.1 Conus betulinus | reverse complement strand
GACCACACATCGATTTTCAAGCACTTAATGGATACGTCCTCTGAGAGTGTTGCTCAAATTTCCGACCCGCAATGCAGGTGTCTGTATCTCTCGGCCTGGTTGACGCCGGAATATATCATGAAAGGAAGTGTAGAGTACAGCCCTGTCATACAGTCTCAGACCAAAGTGGAAATCCGTACCATCATCTTCATCATCCTCATCCTCATCAACCAGCGAAAAAAAAGACAACAACACACACACACACACACACACACCACACACACACACACACACACACACACACACACACATACACACACACACACACACATACACACGCACACCAACAACAACCCAAAACAAAAACAAAACAAACAAACAAACAAAAAGAAGAAGAAAAAACAGGGTTTATAAAAACAATAACATAGGGGATACCTGTTAGGGTTATGTTCTAAAAACGTATTTCTTAATGGGTGGGGGGGGGGGGGGGGGGGGGGGGGGGGGGGAGGGGGGCGATGGCGATGGGGCAATCAACTCTAGTTGCGAAGGCTTTAACTAACTCCATAGCATATCCACAGCAGATATATTTAAACGAGGACTGATACCCAGGAGAGTGGGGCTGGTGCATGCAGAAACTTCAATACAGATAGAATAACAATGTTCCTGTATATGCAATGTCGGATGCCTTTCATGTTCTTCCTTAGGTTAATAACGTCATTTTTTTAATCGGGATACTTCTCCTTTTCTGATTTAAATTGTTCAAACGCATCCTGACCGAATTTCTTAATTGATTTTCTAGTGTAAAATGAGTGTTCCACACACACACACACGCGCGCGCGCACACACACACACACACCACACACACACACACACACACACACACACACACACACACACACAAACACACAACACAACACTCTCTCTCTCTCTCTCTCTCTCTCTCTCTCTCTCTCTATCTCTCTCTCTATCTCTATATATATATATATATATATATATATATATATATATATATATATATATATGTCCCCTATATTTATACAGTTTGCATATTGTTTTTAGTTTTTCAGCAACTTTTTTTCTCTCTACACTTTTGTTTGTTCCATTTCCACCCCTTCGCTGGCTGCTTTGGGGGTGCTGTTGGATTTTTTTTTAACCCTTGGTGGTGAGAACACCACAGTATTATGGACTGTGGTGTGTCTCCATTGACACTTTTCCATTGACACCAAAGAATACAGACACAATCAGCAGTGTCTCCCTGATGAGTCTGATCCAGCGGACTAAAGGCCTGGGAGCGGGCAATACAATTAGAGCTGCCTTAAAAAAAAAAAATAAAAAAAAAAAAAAAATAAAAAAAAAAGGGGGGGGGGGTATTAAATGGTTCCCTCAGGCAGCTAGTGAAGGGTTTCTCATATTTATAACATATACCCCCCCCCCCCCCCCCCCCATTTCATTTTCTTCATCTTCATTTTTTTTTTTTAATTCAACTCTTTGCCAAGTCACTAATATAATGACTGAAGAATTCTTAGCCTGCACTTGTTTTCTCACACTACTTAATTGTTCAGCACTATATTATATATATATATATATATATATATATATATATATATATATATATATATATATATATATATTGGAACACACACACACACACACACACACACACACACACATACACACACGCGCGCGCGCGCACACACACACACCACACACACACACACACACACACACACACACACACACACACATGATGAAACTGCTGGGTTATCATTAGTCTGTTAGTAACAAACATTTTCTTCAACATGGCTCAGCAATCCCATGCCCTTAGCCCAAAGGTGGAAGGAAAATGGGAAGACAACACCATGATGACGAAATGTTATGGTTTACTGGCAGCCATTTCAGGAAGACCACAAGGCCAACCACCTTTCTTTCAACCAGGACAGCCAACATCGGAACATGGAACGCCGGACCATGTATGCGACAGGAAAGACATTCCAAGTAGCGTCAGAGATGAAGAACTACAATCAAAACCCTGCTTGGAGTCAGTGAAACCCATTGGACACAGTCTGGACAGAAACGATTGACCTCGGGAGAGATTCTGCTGTACTCAGGAGATGAAGTGGACAATGTCCACCGATACTCAAACAGTCGCACTGATGTTGTCTAAAATAGCTCAGAGAGCGCTTATTGGGAGGGAAGCTCATGGCCCAAGATTTACAACGGTATCCTTCAGAACCAAGAAGAAGAAGATCAACATGAATGTGATGCAGTGCTAATCTCCTACAAATGACAGTGAGGAAACTGACAAGGACCAGTTCTACGACAGACTGCAATCCATCATAGAAAAAGTACCCAGAGAGATATATCACCATTCTAATGGGGGACTTTAACGCCAAGATCGGAAAGGACAACGCTCGGTATGAAACTACCATAGGAAGCCATGGACTGGGGGACATGAACGAGAACGGTGACCGACTGGCAGACCTATGTGCACTCAACACCTTTGTCATTGATGGCAGCGTTTCCCCCCACAAGAGCACCCACAAGGCCATCTGGTTTTCACCAGACCACACAACAGAAAACCAGATTGACCACATCTGCATCAATAAGAAATTCAGAAGATCCATGTAGGATGTGAGGACAAAGAGAGGAACAGACGTGGCTTCAGACACCACCCTCGTTGTGGCCAGGTGTAAGTTGAAGTAAAGTAGGAGTTGGATGGTGGCACATGCAGTACGACACAAGTACAATACAGCTCTCCTGAGAGATAAATAATATCCAAGAATATAGAAAAAACTTTAGGCAACAAGTTTCAAGTACAGCAAGAACTACTGGAAGAGGAAGACGGTACACTAGAGGAGTAGCATCAACATGCCAGGAAGTGCTTGGCCACAGTAAGCACCAACACAAAGAATGGACCTCGGCAGACAGCCTATGCAACATCCAACAGAGGAAAGAGAAGAAAGCAGCAATCAACAACAGCCGAACAAAAGCAGAGGAGGCCAAAGCACACGCAGAACACACTGAAGCAAACACACAAGCAAATAAGAGCATCAGAAGAGACAAGAGGAAATATGTAGATGATCTAGCAACAGAAGCCGAACAAGCAGCAAAACAGGGAAACATGAAAGGAATGTACGACACCACCAAGAAGCTGGCAGAAAGTACAGGAGGCCAGAACGACCAATAAAAGACAGAGAGGGAAGGCAATTCATAGGAGAAGAACAGCTGAAGAACAGATGGGTTGAGCACTTCGAGGAGCTCCTAAACAGACCATCGCCAGATAACCCTCCAGACATCGAAGAGACTGACTCAGACCTGCCCATAGACTGCGGGGCACCAACAAAGAAGAAATTGGGAAGACCATTAAACAGTTGAAGAACGGAAAGGCAGCAGGACCTGACAGCATCCCCGCAGAGGTGCTGAGGACAAACATAGAGACCACAGTAGAGATGCTTTGGTCTTTCTTCAAGAAGATCTGGGAAAAGGAGCAAGTGCCAGCAGACTGGAAGGAGGGATACCTTGTCAAGATTCCCAAGAAAGGCGACCCTAGCAACTGCGCGAACTACAGGCCAGATTGCAACGCTTATCATTGTTGAGCAATCGAACGAGTAGAACTCATCCCTGTATGTCAACTTTATCGACTACGAGAAAGCCTTTTATAGCATAGACCGAAACGCCTGTGGAAGCTTCTCTGACATCACAGTGTGTCGGTTAAGATCACCAGCATCATCAAAAACTCGTACGAGACATTGGCCTGTAGAGTCATCCATAGAGCGCAGCTCACGAAGGCATTCAAGGTGAGGATTGGTGTCAGACAAGTTTACCTGTTTCCACCATGTATTTTTCTACTGGCAATCAACTGGATCATGAAGACCTCAACAGCTCAGAGAAGGCATGGGATCAGTAGACAGCCTGGACGCAGCTTGACGATTTGGACTTCGCCGACGACCTGACACCAATTTTGCACACTCAACATGCAAGAGAAGGCAAGCAACGTAGCAGCAACATTAGCACAAGTAAGGCTCAGCATCCATGAAGGAAAGAGCAAGATTCTCAAGGCAAACAGTGTTAGCACCAACTCGATCACGCTGGACAGCGAGATGCTAGAGGAAGTAGGAACCTTTACCTACCTGGACAGTGTCATCGACAAGCAGGGGGGCACAGACGCCAACGTCAGAGCAAGGATCAGAAAGGGGACAGGGCAGCGTTCGTACAGCTACAGAACATCTGGAGCTCCAACGAACTGTCAGTTAACACCAAAGCCAGGCTCTTCAATACCAACATCAAAGCAGTTCTATTGTATGGGGCGGAAACCTGGAGAACTACATTTTCCAACACACACACACACACACACACACACACACACACACACACACACACACACAACACACACACACACACACACACACACACACACACACACACACACACACACAACACAGAGTGTTCATCAACAACTGCCTGCGCAAGATTCTCCTCATCTGATGGCCAGGCACCATCAACAACAACGAACTCTGTGAGAGAACAAATCATCTGCCTGCAGAACAGGAAATCAAGAAATGATGACGGGGCTGGATTGGACATACGCTGCGGAAGCCTGCAAGAGCAACACCACCAGACAAGCCCTAACATGGAACCCTCAAGGAAAACGAAAAAAGGTCGGCCAAGGAACATCTTGCGCAGGGACCTGAAAGCAGACATCAGGAACATAGGGATGACTTGGAACCGACTGGGTAAAAGAGCCCAGGACAGAGATGCTTTGAGGTCCTTGGCGGCCTGTACCCCAGGAGGGGTAATAGACGATGATGATGATGATGATGATGATGATGATGATGATGATGATCACACACACACACACACACACACACACACACACACACACACACACACACACACACACACAAACGCGCGCGCGCACGCACACATGTGCGAGCGCACTGACATACCTCATTGCGGTCAACGTTGACTGAATGCAGCATGAACTGAAATTGAAAGATAATCCAAGCATGGCCGATGCTAAAATAATATGGTGCTGGAATTAGGAAGACCTTTCAGAAAGATAAAACCAACTATTTACTCTCCACGTATGGAAAATTAATTTTAATTTTCAAATTTTACCTTATTAGAAAGTTGTGGAAAGAAATAAGACGGAAAGTCTGGGGCATGTTCCCATGGAAATATAACAGCATCGAATTGTACCTAACACGATCTTATGAATAAGAAAAAAAAAGTACAAAACAGTAGCAACAACAATGACGGCAACAAGAGCAACATTTCTGGTAGATGTTAGCAGACGTCATTTTTCACGAGGGCAGTTCGCAGACTTTTTTTTTTTAACGTGATGTGAAGCTTTCATTATCGTACCCTGACTGAGAAGCTGTGTATCATTAAAAATACGGTGAAAAATGTATTACATATTCAAGATTTGAAGAGACTGATTAAACAAATTCGTGTTGTCTATCATCTGCGATATTTACAACAAACCAATGTTTTAAATGGAATTTCTCTCAGTTGTTACATTTTCCTGCCTTCACCTTTTCTGCGAAATAGCGTCCACATGGTCTCTCTGTACTTGGAACCCATCACATAGTACACAAAGAAATTGAAAGTGGAGTTGACATAGGTAGAAACCACTGAAATCCACAACGTTGCAAAATAGAAATTGTGATGGCGACCACCAACTCTCATCTGTGGCAAAAAAAAAACAGGCTGACCATACGGAACATACAGGTGGGAGAAATACAGATGATGAAAAAAACACAGAGCTGCCAATCAGCATCTTAGTCAGTGCCACCTCCCGTGCAGAAAGTGCTGACGATGTTCCGGTACGCCATGTCATTATCTGACGAAGTTTGACGGCAGTGAGTATAGTAGCTGTCAACACTGTTACAATCGTACCTCCGGGAAAAAAAAACAGCTCCAAACACAATGATATCCAGAAAGTCAATGAAATCTTTGTGTCTCTTATAAAATGTTCCAGCCACCATCGCCTGTATGACTGCACCCGTTTCAGGATCATAAATACACCCGACCCTGTGTCTGAATGCAACGATGAAATACAGGCTGAGAATCATGATGTATACAGCAATAATGATAAAAACCATTGTCTTAGTGCGCAGCATGTTCTGGTATTTCAGCGGACTGAATACACAGTAGCATCTTTCACAAGCAATAACTGCAGACAGAAATAGAGAAATGAAGAAATTGCCCATAAACACAATGAAATTGTTGTTGGCCAGGAACTTATTTGTGGGAGGGATAATTTCCTCTGAGCGGAAGATTAAATAGACATTCTCGGCATGGACGATCATGTTTGCTGTTAAGTACAGACAGTCAGACAAAGACAGCGAAAAGAGGCACAGATTGACGCGATCTTGAAGGCCGTGTTTGTAGAACACCGCCATGTTGATGGCGTTGGCTGGTCCACCAATCAGAAACAAGATGCCTGTCATAACATCTTTCATTCTTCTTGCAAAGTTTTCCACTTCTGCGCTGACAATATTGTCTTGATTATCCCAGGGTAAAAACTCCATTTCACTAAATCTGATTTCATTACACGCCTCATGGAGAGATGAATTCTGGGCGTCTGTTTGTACAGTGCTGTTTGTAACTGTGCTTGGGATGATCATGTTCTCTGACAGACTGAAACAAAATTACATCGGATGGAATACCCCCAAAATACAGTGCCATGACAAATTCTTTCTCAACGTAGTTAGTTTCGTGACGATCGTGGTGTGTATATATAATTATTAGGGACACTAGAGAAGAGACAATTACGAGAACGACAACGAAGCCCACATCTTATTAATCACATAAGATAGAGTGTCAAGTTACACTTTATTCATAAGCACTCTTAGATGACGGTCCCCAATGTCCACACTCACATGCACACCAAGACAATCACGCGCCCCATACGCAAACAACGCATCGACACTTTCCTTTCACTACAGCAAATTAGAATAAGGTGTTAAATTTCTCTCCTCGGTATTTTTTCCCCACCTTCTTTTCGCGCCTCACTTCTTTTGGCGCGAGTAGGTTTAAGTTTTTGTTTTTTTTTTTCGCAATATGTTATTTAACCGGCCGTCAGAACAATAGTTATCTTTTTTTCTTTTTATGCAAATGTTAACATATTCTCACAGAATTATATCTTGGTCATACTGACATCAATTTATTTGCCCATACTACACACTTCTTTTCAGTTTATACAGACGACCAGTTTGCCTCACGTAAACAGCTATCGATTTTGGGTTCGCAAACCGCAAACTATTTAAATTTTCCTTTTCTTTTTAGTCATCAAATAATACGTTCTTTCAAGAGGACAATCTTACAATTAATAAAAAAAAGTATAATCCTGTCCAAGACGCCAATCCTTAAATTACGAAAACAGACAAACAAACAAACAAACAAAAAAAAACAAACAAACAAACAAACAAACAAACTTTACACATTTCCATGAGAACGACTATCTCACTAAATTTGCAATTAGTCCATATGAACATTTCTCACGACAGCAGACATTCCTTCCATGAAAGTGAGTTTCACATGACAGCGACTTTTGTCTCCACCGACAATCCAAAGCCCGTAGCTCCTGAAGCATCTGAAGGACTTCAAGAGGCTTGTTCACAGTAATACCTCCAATGTGTAGGGAGCTCCCCCTTGTAGGACAAGGCGCTCTATCGGTAATCTAAATTAATAACTTACTTGAAATATAATTGTGACGATTGGGCTATCGAATATTATCTATGACACGTGTTAAGGAGATAGAATTTGGAAATAATTCTGATCACAATCAAAACGAGAATAAACAAATCAAATTCGAGATCGACATAAGAAGCCTGAATATCAAATATGTTCATATATCCCACACTCACCATAGGATTGATGAGTTACGAGCCTAAAAATAGTTGAGAGTTCAAATATACTATCAAAGTCATACTTTTCTGCCCTCTTCTTCTGTTCTCTCTCTCTCTCTCTCTCTCTCTCTTAGGTTGTACACTCCTACTGCCAAAGTGTCGGGCAGTCCACCCACCCAGTCCCCCCCCCCCCCCCCCCCCCCCCCCCCCCCCCCCCCCCCCCCCCCTACAAAAGTACAAGTCACAAGCAACCTGTAAATGTGAATTTTACTTCAGTTTAGATTCTCCTAAAAACATATCAAGTGTCTGCATAGAGGGTCTGCTGGTTTAAAGTGCACGAAAAGCGAACACACACACACACACACACACACACACACACACACACACACACACACACACACACACACACACGAACGAACGCACGCACGCACGCGCCCCACACCCGCCCACCCACCACCACCACCCACCCCCACCCCCACACACACGTACACGCGCGCACACACGCACGAATGCATGAAAACCCACACACTTTTACACACACACACACACACACACACACACACACACACACACACACACACACACACACACACATACACACGCGCGCGCACGCACACACACACACACACACACATACACACACACACACACACACACACACACACACACAGAAACACACAACACCAGGTCACAAGAGGGGGGATCCCCTTTGCAAAAAAGAAAAAAGATAGTGTAAAAACAGCCCCCTCAGCATTAGTCTCCAAAAGCTTCGAACTCGGTGAGCATGCAGCCTGTTTTGAAGACTAACCGGCACAAGTCTGTTGGGCGCGAGGCTGAAAAAAAAAAAAAAAAAAAAAAAAAAAAAAAAAAATCGCATGTCAGCCCCATCAAGCAACGCTCTTTTCGTCTTTGGAGTGGCATCCTCTCACCAGATCCGAGACTCCAGAGCGCCGCCGGGCGAGACAGCGTCACAGCCCCATAGACAGAATGGAGAAACGCCCAAGAAGGGAAGCCTTGCGCTCGGTAAGTCCTGTACTTAACAAAGGACGACCATGCTGCAGAGACTGTGCCTGCCTGTCAAAAACAGTAGGTAGGCTGTTTCATTAGGATATCTTTGTATAACGACCCAGCTTTCGTTCTATGGACTGTAAGAATGCCTTGTGATTGCATATTACATGTTTGTATTTGGTATCAAGTAATATGCATGGTTAAGTGCTATTGCTTTTTGCTATGGACAAAATTGGCATAATTTCACTAAATGCAAGAGGATTAAAAAAAAAAAAAAAACTTAAAAGGAACTCACTCTTTAGAATCATCAAAAGTAATAAGTACGGCGTAATCTGTTTGCAAGAGAGTCACGTGACTAGAACTGAAATTGAATCATGGAAAGAAAGAATGGGTTGTTAAGATACTCTACAATGAAGGTACTAAAAGAAGTAAACGTGAGCTCATCTTGATTTCACGTTTCTTTCTGTGTGAGGTTAAGTTAGTCATGTCACAAGAAAGAATATTGGTTGGTTCTTTCTGTATGTAATGGAAAACAAAACTTTATAATTGCAAATGTATATGCCTCTAATGAATCAAGAGATAAATGGCTGTTTTTTTTTTTTTTTTTTTTCAAAATATGCCTTAATTTATGTTATGTCTGATATTGTTGACAATGATCTTGTAATCCTTGGAGATTTCAATTGCGTCCTAAATAACAAGCTGATGTTATTTCAGGCCATGCTTATAATACATGTGAAGTCGAATCCTTAAAACAGACAGTAAAGAACTTACGTCTTACCAATGCTTGAAGAATTCACCACCCGTTAGAGACAGATTTTACGTGGAATAGACATAACCCGTTCATAGCACGTCGTTTAGATTACTGCTTAGTTAGTGAAAAACTTACTGCCCTTATGTGTTTCCTGCAAACATGTAGTCAGCCGGCACACTGATCACAAAGCAGTTGTATTAGAAATTAATGACAATACCTTATAAGAGGGCCAGGCAACTAGAAATCTAACAACAGTTATCTTTAAAATGACTTGTTATTAACGATATGAATGCAATATTGGATGCTTCCATATCAGAGTATGAGAATGAAGAAATAAATGACATAGAAAAAAAAATAGGAGCTATGGAAAGTTGAAATTAGAAATGTTTGTGTTGAATTGGGAAAAAAAAAAAAAAAAAAAAAAAAAAAACAAAAAAAAAACGTTGGCTTGTAAGAACAGGAATGAATCGCTGAAATTGCAACTCAGACTCCAAGAACTAGAACAATTGTTGGCAAAAAATCCTTAAAATAAGAATCTCCAGACTACTTGCAAGTTAAGCCCAAATTAGAACTGATGGCTATGAATAATGCTAGAGGAGCACAAGTAAGATTAAGGATCAAATGGATTGAAGAAGGTGAAAAAATATGCAAAATATTTTTAAGCCTTGAAAAAAGCCAGGAACGAAAACCGAATTCTGAATAGATTGAAAAACGAGTAGGGCAAGGTGATTACTGACCAAAAGGAAATCTTACGGGAACAGGTTTCTTTTTACGAATCGATATATAATCAGAAAACTATTTTTTAAAATGTGAATTAAGACACTGATGACTTTATTCGCAAAGAAAATCTACCACGAATGAAAGAAGATGAAGCTGCTCTGTGTGAAGGTGCCATAACTTTAAAGGAAACGTCAAATGCTCTCCAAAACATGCAAAATGGTTCAGTTCCAGGCAGGCATGGTCTGACAAGTGAATTTTTGAATTTTTTTCTGGGGAATATTAGGTCTGCTTATTACTAATTCCTTCCTCCACTCTTACAGGAAAGGAGAATTAGCATTCACGCAGAGACAAGGTATCATTACTTTACTTCGCAAAAGCAAAGACCTAGAAAGAGAAAATCTAACTAATTGGAGACCTATAACGTTAACAAATACAGATTATAAAATTCTGGCTAAAGTACTGGCAGATAAAGTAGGTAAAGTTGTAAACACTCTTGTTAACGAAGACCAAGTAGGATACATTAAGGGAAGAAATATTGCAACAGTTATAAGATCCATTGATGATGACGTAAACTATCTGAATAAAACTGGTAAAGCAGGTTATTTGTTGGCCCTAGATTACTCCCAGGCGTTTGATGATTCTATTTCTAAAGAATATATGTTACATGCATTTGAACTATTTGGGTTTGGACCTAATTTTCAAAAATGGGTGTCTGTTCTGACCTGTAATTCTCAAGGTTATATAAATCATGGCGGATGGCTCTCTGAACCTTTTGATGTCAGTTGGGGAATAAGACATGGGTGTCCCTTTTGTCCCCCTCGCATTCATTCTTGTGGTGGAAACACTGACCATCATGGTGAGAAACAGTTGAATAGAAAGAATTAAAATGCCATCGACTGACAGACAAAGAAATATATATCTGAAAATTAAACAGTATACAGATGACACGACATTTTTTCCTCAAGAACAAGCAAGACATGAACACTTCTTGTAATATACTGAGATCGTTTGAAATGATTTCTGGGCTGGAATTGAGCTTAGAAAAGACGAAAGCACTGAAATTAGGTAAGCATATTGATGAACACAATCTTCCATTTTCAAGAGCTGATAACATTAAAATTATAGGTATATACTTCCAAACAGACACAATGGCTAGGCATTTTACCCCATGCAAAACTTAAATAACATTAAGCGAAAAAATATGTTAAAAAAATATACAGCATGGGGGTATAAAAATACTAAACATATGGAAGCAAATAAATGCATTAAAATTAACTTGGATTTGGAAACTTTCATCATGTAACCATAGTTGGAAAAAAATACTCGAATCATTATATTACAAGACAAAAGTTATTCATAAATTAGGTGTTGATTTGTCTGGGCAGGATAAGTTAAATGGTTTCTGGAGAGAAATGTATTCAAAGCATATACAGAAATAGATGAGACTGTTGGTGTCAAAACTGCAGATGAACTCTGTTTAGAGCCTTTATTTCGTAATCGGAACTTGATGATAAGGGGCAGATCTAAATTTTATAAACAACTGGATAGGAAATGGTGTATTCTGCGTACGGAATCTTTTAGACGAAAATGATGATTTTTTGAGTTTCCATTCCTTTGTTGATGGGTATGAAATCAATACAGATTTTATAAACATATAACGGTTACATTAGTGCTGTGAAAAAGTATTCGAGAGAAACTGGAGTAGAAATAACATGTTATGAAGAAGGTGAGTCAAGTAAACTAATGTCTGGAAATGTTCAGTTTCAAGAGGGCCCTCACTTTATTATGATCTATTGAATCAAGACACTCTAGAGCCAACTTTCTGCAAGAAATGGAATAAAATATTACTGAAGGATGTTAATTGGGCTAAAACTTTTCAGAAAATCCAACAGATAAAAGATATTAAGTTAAGATGGTTTCAGGTTAGAATTAATAACAAGATACTAGCAACCACTACTGTTTTGAAAAACATGGGCATTGAAAATTCAGAAAAAAAAGTCTTTTTATAAGAGAGAAACAGTATCATTCAACATTTATTTTGGTACTGCCCTCATGTTCAAACTTTTTGGCAAGAATTTCAAAATGAAATGAATAGAAAATGCGAAACTACGAATCTACTGTTGAAAGTTTGGTTGTGACAATGATTTTAGATCAGATAAAATATTTGACTTAATTCTATATAAATGCCAAATTTTATATTTACAAATGTAAATATGAAAGAAAGATTTGCCATCATTTCAAGTTTTATTCGTGTATTTGAAGAAGATATGCAATAGAAAAGTATGCTGCATGTCTTCAAATGTCCATCACAAAGTTCGTTACACAGTGGCTCCCCTTTTTTTTTATTGGATTAATTCATTTTTTTTTCTGGCAAGTTTTCCAAATAACATAACGACGGTCAGTTGCTTTGTTTTCCCCGTTTGAATAATTTATTTGTTTGGTTCACTCATTTTATTTTCATTCATTTAACTATTATTCTTTTTGTGTTTACCCTTTGTGGTTATTAGTGTGTGTATATATGTCTATGATAAGATTAAGAAAAAAAATGCATACAGTGTTTATTAAGTGCCCGTTATCACTTTGATAGTGGTAGAAGTAATAACAGCAGTAGTTGTTTGTGGTAGAAGTAGTTCTACTGATTGTATTAGTATTCACAGTACTAGCAAGGTGATGATGTTGAAAATGTCGATGATGAAGATGCTGATAATGATGATCATGATAATGATGATGAATATTTTGCTGTTGTGTTATGTTCTTACTGCGATAAATATGCGTTTTGTGTTTTGTATTCCTTACTTGCAATTTGTTCTTATGTTTTGTAATAAAATATGTATTTTAATTAAAAAAAGATACAAAAAACAAAAAAAAATTGCTAAGAGGAAAAGATCACTTGAAAAAAAAAGGGTAGGCATGTTGAAGAAAGCTGGCAAGATAGAAACAACAAAATACAAGAATCAATAAGAAAACTGAGCAAGAGGGATCTTAGCGTTCAAGATACAATGTTGTCATTAAAACTTTCATACTTTTGCAGGCAGTATTTATCATGCAGTCTATAAGCATACCGGAAGTGGTGTTGAACACGTTAAACACATTGATATACAAATTCTTTTGGTAAAGGAAATACAGTAATCAAAGAGCGTTTGAAAAGGTAAAAAGACGAATAATGGAAACTAGTTACAATAAAGGTGGACTAAACACGGTCACTGTAAAAAACGTGTGAACTTACAATGAGCTGTCAAATTATTTCAATCACCAAACGAAAATTGGAGATTGATACCAACATGGCATCTGACCCGACTGAAAAAATGGTAATAAAATCTTCACAGTAAAACTGTCCAGCAAAGCGAATGCAATTGTCTAATTTTCAAAATGATTTCTGGAAAGACGTTATGACAACTGTCCTACATAATAAACATATTACACGTATAGAGGAAATAAATCGCACTAATCTCAGAGCCAAATGCTATTTCACAACAACCTATGAAATACAAAGAAAAGGTTGTGTGTGTGAGTGTGTGTGTGTGTGTGTGTGGGTGTGTGTGTGGTGTGTGTGTGTGTGTGGTGTGTGGTGTGTGTGTTCCAAAAATGGGTTGAACATAGTATTGAACATATGAGAGACAGAATTCACAGAAATGAGCATCGATTGCTAAATATCAATGAAAATTGCATATATTCTGGATCATCTAAAGCAAGCGCAACCCTAGAATATAATGCCCTCTACAACGCGATCCCTAAATCATGGATTGACTGGATAGAAAGTGATTCACTGCCTGAGGGAGAATCAGTTGCCATTCTTCTGTGAGGCAAGCATTTTTAATTCAAAATTTAAAGAAATAAGAACAAAATCTTAGTACCTGATTTGAAGACTCAATGTCAGAGCCACATGCATGTGATTTCTGGCGAAGGAATTTTTTTTCTTTAACGAAATTGTGTGGGAGATACCTAGAAAAGCAATTAATAAATCCATCTATGCGAGTTGTAATGGAAAATTAATCATAAATATATCCAACCAATATCATTTTGCAAAAGATGAAAGTACGGATACAAACAAATGGGATTGTTGGTGTAGACGAAATAATTGTTGTAGAACATTTCTTTCATCATTGCTCCTCAGTGTATGCATTTTGGAACAATATGGAAAGTTTGATACGTAGCAGGATTGGAGTTGGTGTTAACTTAAGTGAAAGTGATGTACGATTGGAATTCAACGGGATGTGGGTAAACCAACAGAAAATAGGACGTGATAAATCATGTTATTCTTATAGGTAGGATG
>JADBJO010028929.1:5000-19586 GCA_016801955.1 Conus betulinus | reverse complement strand
TGGGGGTGGCAGAGCTCATTGTCACGTTGAGAACATGGTCGTGATGCGGATGAGATTTGGGTTGCAGTTTCGAATCTCTGCTGAACTACTTCGGTACAGAGTTTTTTTTCTCCCTTTGACTCTACTTCCCAAAAAAGTCTATCGAATGACTCTACACAATCGAGGTTTGTGTGTGAAAGCACACATGCAAGATTCCATCTCCATCTGTTTTGAAGAGAAAGCTAGTTTGGCCGTTGGTGTGGATGACACGTAGATGCATAACATTAACCAGAAGAATGAACACATGAATGAACAATTGAATGACTGACAGACTGAAACACGTGGGGAAACGACTGAAGGGCGCGCCAGCAGGCAGCCCCTAGCCCTCTCTGCCCCGGTAGAGAACCCGTTGTGTTGACGACAGCATGGATTGTAAAGCGCTTTCGAGCTTGGTCTCTGACCGAGAATAGGCGCTTTATGAGTTCTCCTAATAATAATACTAATAATTATAATAATAATGATAAACCACGGCAAATTCTAATTTCATAATTTATTTCAAGGTGTTGTACATATGCCTCTAGGACATTGCTTTTGAAGGCCAAGAATAAACATTCTGGGATTTCCGTGACCACAATGTGTGTTGACTGTAAGAGGAAAGACGTTTGCCTTTCTTTTGTTGTTCGGAATACACGCAACACGGTGCACTTGACCAGGGACCGTGCCGGCGGAAGAGAAAAAACTTGTTTACCTGCACGGCGAAGGCTGTCAACACGACGCGTCGGCAGACAGTATGAGATGTCCGTTTGTTTGTTTCTCACTCACACGTCAGTATAATGGAGGGAGCAAATCGTTTTTTTTTTTTCTAACGTAAGTCACCATCTCTCCACCCACCCCCCATATTGCATGTAACTCAAACGGAAAAAAAAAATGCTTAATGGTATTCAGCTCACTGCAAACTAATCACTTAATATTGAGAACAATTCTTAGTGAGTCCGCCCAAGATAAGGACAAACAAGTTACAACACAAAACACGACGCGTTTGGACCTGTTAGGTCTTCTTCAGCAAGACAAAACAACATTCAGAACAATGAAAACGAAGAGCGAGCAGTCATTGATCTTCTCATATTCGGCGCAAGATTGATTAATTTTGATTTCAAGCTGGAGCAAGTAAAAGAAGTAAATGTCAGATGATTTAGATTTCGGTGGATTCCAAGCGCTTGGTATTGAACGGTCTTCGCTGTGATGATCAGAAAGATAACAGAGGCGAAATGAACTCCCCCCAAGAAACTTTCTCCCTCTGTGGGGTCAATGGAATGCGAGCCTTCAGAGCTTTGCCTCTTGTTTCTTCCTGTGGTGACAGCCTTCAAATGGCCGTGTTTGTTAGATTAAGCTGTGGTAAAAGTTTCTGTCCATCCGTCTGTGAATCTCTCTCTCTCTCTCTCTGTGAATTTCTCTCTCTCCTCTCTCTCTCTCTCTCTCTCTCTCTCTCTCTCTCTGTCTCTGTCTCTCTGTCCGTCTGACCCACTTTCTGTCCCTCTCTCTCTCTAACATACAAATAAGCGCGCGCGCGCGCGCGCACACACACACACACACACACAATCACACATAACACACACACACACACACACACACACACACACACCCACACACACAAAGCATTACTAAATACTCCTGGCTATGTTGTTGGGTAATGGTAAAGTGATCTAGAGATCTCATGGCAATAGCCCTTTGCTTAGCTATGCGAACACCAACTTCAATGGTAAGGGGGGGGTGGGGGGGGTGGGGGGGGGGGGGGAATACTAACTATGACGGCTATTAGGAGACCAGTGACAACAATGTGAAGCGGCGATTGTAATTCTGTCCATTGATTTTGATTCAGGAACATGCTGTTTTTCAACTAGGCTTTTCCTCTATTTACAATATCTTTTTATGTTGCTATCCGATTTAGAGGTCTTAAAAAATGGCGGTGTGTGTGTGTGTGTGTGTGTGTGTGTGTGTGTGTGTGTGTGTGTGTGTGTGTGTGTGTGTGCGCGCGCGCGCGCGCGCGCGTGCGCGTGTTTCTTTCGTTACTCAAGTATTAACATACGTCCTGTCACCTGCCAAATTGTCACTGTGTTCGCCATTGCGAAGATGAACATAATCCTTCTTTTCTTGGCACACACAGGGTTTAAAGTGTCAGAAGCTAGGACGTCGTCAAATACGGTGCGTAAATATTTTGATATTTGTTTTTTATTGGGGGGGGGGGGGGGGGGGGGGGGGGTGAATAGCTCAACCAGGGTTGCAGGTTCGAATCTCCACCGGGCCGTTTCGGTACAGGGGGATTTTTCCCTCGGAGTTAACATTTGTTCTGACTCCGTTTCCCATACAGTCCTTCGAATGAGACTATATAAACGAGGTTCCGTGTGTGAACGCACGCACAACATCTTGCACACACGTAAAATCCCATCACCAACTTTCGGAAGAGAAGGCCAGTTGGCTGTTGGTATGGATGACACATTACACATAGCATGCATCTTCCCCGAAGATGGAGTATGGCTGCCTTAATGGCGGGATAAAAAAAAAAGGTCATACACACAAAAAACTCCACTCCCTTTGTAGGGTAGATGGGATTAATACTTGCCTGTTAAATATAGGGGGTGTCAGCAGGAGTATCAGCCTGCGTACGCAGAAGAAGAAGAAGAAAGAAGAACCCTATTAGTCTGCTGTCTTTCCTCATCCAGTTGTATGTTCCCAGGATTTCAGGTGTAAGCAGCTGGGACATCGTAGAAGTGCATTAACATATCTGTGTGTGTGTGTGTGTGTGTGGTGTGTGTGTGTGTGTGTGTGTGTGTGTGTGTGCACGCGCGCGCGCACACACACACACACACAAACACACACACACACACACACGCACACGCTGAGATTGGAGCTACGCGCACGCTCATGCTCACTTGCTTCATTTCCTCTCTCCCCCTCCCCATTTATCTCCTGCTCGTCACCTCCCCACACCGTGTATCATTATGCTCCTCTCTCTCTCTCTCTCTCTCTCTCTCTCTGCACCCCTCCCTCTCTCTCTCTCTCTCTCTCTGCCCCTCCCTCCCCTCCTCTCTCTCTCTCTCTCTCTGCCCCTCCCTCCCTCCCTCTCTCTCTCTCTCTCTCTGCCCCTCCCTCCCTCTCTCTCTCTCTCTCTCTCTCTCTCTCACTCTGTCCAGGCAAGACTTGATACGGCGCATTTTGTTTGACCTTGCACAGATACGGAACTGGCTATATTTGGAAAAGAACAAACAAAAGAATACAGCTCGCCTTCAGACTAAACGTTTGACTTGTGTCTTGCGCCACCTGGACAGTAATGTGATGTCACGTGGTCAGTTTACAACGAACGGCACGAGTCATCCCGGTCTGGATCTTCAAAAGAGTCCTTGTTTGCAAAGTGCAGTTCTTACGAGCGACGCCCTTGGAACTACCTCGCAATGTGTTCAAAGACGTGGGGACATGTCGTGTGGAATTTCGTTCTCACGTTATCACTTTGTTCTGACATGTCCTAATCATCTACATCCTAGAGAACACTTTATTCCAAAGAAGTATTTTGTTCGTCCCAATGCTTTTCCATTGTCACCATTATTTGTAGATGTCAAAACATGCATGCCATTTCCTGCCTGTCTTCCTGAAGCTTTCGCCGACAGAAGCAAATGTACTGTGTGCAAACAACGCTGTCTCCGTCTTTTCTCCGTCTCACGGTGTGTCTGTCTGTCTGTCCGCCTGTGTCACTGTATAAGACAGCAGACAGGGATATATGTATGAATATACCCCCCTCTATACCCCCCCCCCCCCCTCTTTTACCTAAGAATACGAACGCCACACAACAAAACACATAGACAAAGGGAAATATGGTGCACAAACAGAAGGCTTATTTGCATTTACACACGCAGTCTCACCAACAGAATGGCAGAAGAAAAACACCAAGATCTTTACATCCAACACATACACGCAATTTTTCCCCACACGCAAAAAAAAACAAACAAAACAAAGCAAAAAGGAATCCGAATACACTAATGACACCAATGCGCGACCATCATCACATGGCCCCTAATGCAAACCTGTGCACGCATGTGCTTCCCATTCACGTGTAAGAACCCTTGCCCCAAGAGGGGCACACACACACACACACACACACACACACACACACACACTCAGCCCACTGAAGGCCAGCACCAGAAGGGACAAGGGTGAATACTACATCACCTGGTAATCCCGGGCTGAAACATCAAACAAGGTTGATATTCCATCGAACCCGAGATGCCCACGCGATGCTTTAGCCTAAACCCTCCTTCTCCCAAGCTGTACTCCTTATACTAAATTTTTCCTACCGGTCTCAGACTAGCCGTACACCCAATCTCAATCCCCAGAATATCATTCAAAACACTTAAATTGTTCAAGTGACTCGAAACCCAATCTTGCACTTTGAGTATCTCACTCAAAGTCCCAGCTGGACACTCAACACATGCACACAACAAAAAACAAACAAACTAAAAAAAAAAAAAAAAAAAAAAAAAAACCGGCAATACAGTAAGTGTTTTTCAATGTCACCAGGTAAAAAGTCGGTCTCTGATTCACCACGCCCTCGCATCAATGTACCAACCAAAAAAAAAAAAAAAAAAAACAAAAAAAAAAAAACCCTGCACTGAAGCGTTTGAGACGGAACAGCTGGAATAAAGTAGTGATGAATAGAAGAGTCCGGTCCCCTACCTACAGGCACCAACTACACCACTCACACTTCACAAGCAGATGATGTACCGCAGCGGTGAGGTGCTTCCCACCCCGACAGAAGGATAGAACTGAGGTCGGAGGAACTGCAACGACTGGGACTGCAGACGACGACGTTGGCAGGAATGACAGTGGAGATGGAGGTAAGACGACCTCCCAATCTGAGAGGCCGACCCTCACGGATTTGCTGTGCCGGAGAAGAAGTCAGAAAACTCGCCGGAACCTTGGACAAAACAGGAAAGACTTACACTGGACGACACCCTCAATCACGGGGACACTGCCAGACAGCCAATGCCCTGGTAGATGCAGAACCCGTCACTGAACACCGAAACACCGACAGTCAAAACTCAGGCAGCCAAACCAGAAGTCGGTCGAGGGCACACCCTGAACCCCTGCCCCAACGGCAGAAATAAACTTGAGCACAAGGCCAACCCAACCTCCGTGGATGAAGCCTCAACTCGTACTGACTTGCAGACACACGACGACACTCCGAATTCACCTCGGAAACTCACAAGACAGCACTCACATGCACGAAATTCCCCCGATCACATCGAAGAACCCAGTTCCATGAGCGTTCGTCTACGCACGTAAAACCCACTATACCGGCGAGTCTAAGCGTTCTCCCCCTTCCCCCCTCCAAGAGTTGACAGGTAAACATACTCCTGGCAGGAATCACGCACTTCATGTCCACTGCCCACCCAGAAACGGACGGGCCACACTCCACAATTGTCGCTGAGGCGACCTGTAAGCAGTTCGTGCGTGACAGCTTGCCTCACCATTTCTGCCTTCCTGCCTCTCTCTCTCTCTCTCTCTCTCTCTCTCTCTCTCTCTGGGCTCTGGTGTGAGCTTCAAGACTGGTCAGACGTGTTCAGTGTGTTGTGTCCCAAAATGGATTAGTTTGCCAGTTTTGAATCACCGAACCTCAGTGATTTTTGGACTCATGGTTTTTTTGGGGGGAACTGTTGGATGACAGCAACGCAGCATGTGTGCGGCACGTGCAAGGTGTTCGTTTGTTCGTGAGGGGAAGAAAGGGAGAAGTTGTGCACTGGCACATGAAATAAGACTTGTTTGGCCTCTAAAGTGGTCCGTGACTATGCTCTTCGCATCAATTTTTCTGACTGCTTTGAGTCTCAATGCAAAAAAAAACAATGCAGGCGGCTGTGACAATGATTCTCGCCAACACACCAGCATCTGTGTCCGTGTCGGCGTTGTGTACCCAGTCTCTGGATGTAAACATTGCACACGTGAACCGTCTTTTCCTTATGTGGTCAGTGGCTATCCATTTTCAAGTGATCTCAAAATCAAAATCAAAACAAAAACTCAGGTTTGTGTTAATACTCCACATAAAAGCTTTACTTCTGATGTTCTTCCTGAAGTCTTCTGCAGTTGTCATTCGTTGGCTCCTCTTGTCCTGCGTGACATTGAGCGAAACCCTGGACCAACACGGGCTAACGTGTTTTCTAAGCATATTTCCAGTTCTGGAGATACACCTGTTCACATCAGGAAAACTCCCGACCGACCAGAATCATGGACCTGACAGAGACTTGAACCAAAGGCTGTTTTCTATGGCTGGCTATTCTAGGGCTGGCTATTCACAACGTGAGAACATTGACATCATGGAAAGGTTTCAGTGTTGGTATGGACTTCTACAGAAGGAAAATGATCAGCTAAAAGCCAGAGTTGATCTGCTTGCCAGCAAATGTAAAGTTCTCGAACAACAGTGTGAAAATCTCTTCCAGTGGAAAGATGTGTTTATAGATGTGTCCCACCAATTGGACAGCCAAGTAGACAAAATCGAGTCATTTTCTCGTCGGAATAACTTGAGATTTTTCAACGTTTATGAAGGCCCAAGTGAGACCAACTCCAAGTGCACCCGAATGATAGTACAGCTGTTGAACCGATTTTTCCCTTCCAAGCAATGGACAATCGATGACGTGGAGCGGGCACATCGGGTTGGTCGAAGAGGGTACAACAGTAATTACCCTCGCCCGATGTCGCTCGTCTCTTCCATTGGCAAGATAAGCTGACCATTCTGAGGGAACGGGAGTGCAAGAAAGAAATGGCAGAAACACTGGGGATACGTGTTGCTTCAGACTTGACCAGCCGCCAGAATCAAATTATCAAAGAGGAGAGAAATGCTGGCAGATATGCCTACTTCTGGAAAGGACGCATATTCTACAAGAGCAAACAACATGAAAATCATGAAAGAGACGCTCCAAGACACTCTGGCAATGTAACCAATGCCACCCCTGCTCTTTATCACTACAGCAAGACAAGTCACTTAAACCAGCAATGTCAAATGGATGAACCAGTCAACCAACACACGACATGGCTCAGGAAGGCGTGGATCAACATCATGCCTACCGAGATGTCCGACACCCACAACGGAAGTGGAGCTCACGTAATTCCACTGATGACTTCCCTTGGACTGTCGGTATGATTTCTTCCCCGCCGTTTCCAAGCCGTCAAACAGAAGACATGAACGTTGGCAGGCAGGTCTACGTTTGGAAGGGGCGCCTCTCTACCACAAACGCAGGAGCATGCAACACCATGGCCCCAGAAAAGACCCACGAAGGCGTTCTTACAGTCTGGCCCGGAATGCTGCCCCTGATGACTCCGCTGAACCAGCAGTCAACATGGCTTGGCACCAGCTCCAACCCACGTGGACTCCACTTGCCTGCAGTCCCAACAGAGGCCAGTGACGTCGTCCTCTGCTGAAGACATCCCATGGACAACAGCCAGTTTCATGCAGGATAGCGCTGCTGATCGTTCTATTGAACGATTTAACCAGCGTGACCCTGTGCCAACGCTTATCTACATGGACTCCACCCACCCACAGTCCCAGTGGAGGCCGGTGTCATCCTCTGATGAGGGCCTCCCATGGACTGCAGACATGACTGCATTCCCGTCAATCCCTGATCGTTCAACACAGGATTACACCGGCACATCGCAGACATCATGCAGAACACGTCGCGAGCACCGTGAGGAACGAGAATGCCGCCAGAAGCCTGTGGATACAGGCCATGGAGCCCCAGTGGATGTTCCAGGGACATCGCCTTCCCATCCTCCACAGCCACAGCGAACTCCACGCCCCTCAGCCAGAGTGACGGTCAATCAATGGGGCGTCAGACTCACGTCCACACACGAATACGGAAGACGAGAACCATGTGCCCAGACCCATTCTCGGAACGCTAGGGACCGTCTACCCGTGGAATCCCATCTCCATCATAAACATGACAAGCAGAGACATCTTGCCTGATAACTGGTGAAGTTGCACCAACTTCTGAAGCAAACCAGCTGGGACCAGTGGTCGGTCGGGAACGTGCTGTGCATAGTGCATTCTATAGCGCAGCTCTGACCCCTCTTGTGATGCCCCTCTCCCTCCTTCCACCCAGCAAGCAGTCCCCGATGGACCTGATGCAGATCTGGCCTCCCACACACCTTGTTCGCCACGCCCATCCTCAACCACTCCACCTGCCAGCCAGTGAGGCCAAGACAGACGACAGCACCACCATGGTGAAACGCCTGGTGGACACATGGACTGGCGCAGACGAATTAGAGAGTCAGTCTTTTGGGCAGTCTGACGGTAGACGTGACGGGATGAACTGTTCAAGTATAACCCATCTTCCTGTGGTGTCAGAACAACAGAACTGTTCTATGATTTCAGAAACACCTACAATACATGGCAGACAAACACGCAGCAAAACAAAGATGGCAATTGGACGTACAATGACAAACATGGCACAGGATAAAACAACTCTCAGACAAAAGCAGGTCACAGACTGTTTCCCACGCATCGAAACAGGATCATCACAGGTGGATAGAAGCAAATCTGTAGACACCTAGGGATTCGGCCCTGCCCTTGTCACCGTATCTGGGGTTGTACCAGGCCCTGCAAACGATGCTAATGCAGAGAACTGTTGCATTTCTTTTCTCTCTTACAATATAGAGAGGTTTTGAGCTCTGTATACCAACCTGAATTACGGTTGTTATTCTGTAAATATGACATCGTATTTTTGTCAGAAACTTTTGCGACCAATTTCCCTTCATATCTGTTTCCTTCTTTTGAAATTTTTGTATCACCTGGATTGAAATTATCTGATGCTGCGACATCCCGTCTATCTGGTGGAGTTTTCTTATGGTAAAAAAGACAATTTCTAGATTTGTTGAACGCATTCCATTAGAATGTGATAATTGTATTGCTGTGAAATTATTTAAACACTTTAGTGGCTTACCTATCGACACTGTACTGTTAGGTATTTATGTTCCCCCAGCATCAAGCCCGTACTACTTAGATACAGAAATAAGAAATGGAATATTTCTGCTTGAACACTGTCTTCTTGATATTTTTGAACAGTATGGAGAATTACCTTTCATTATTATGGGAGATTTTAATGCCAGGACAGGTAAATCAAACGCTAGGGAAATTACTCTCCCTGACACAAACTGGAACGATGATGACAATAATACTGAAGAAGATGAAGCATATCTTAGAAATTCCAAGATGAAATGATGAATGAATTTGGATGTTACTTATTGAAATTGTGTGAAGAATTCTCATTAATAATTATAAATGGTGTTTCCTCAGTTGATAAGCACGGAGACTATACATATATAGCACATAATGGGGCAAGTATCATAGATTATTTTTTGATTTCAAGGTGCCTTTTTGAACATGCTCTAAGCATGAGAGTGCTCAACATTGCTGAATCTAAACATTTACCTATTGAATTAAGATTAAACTTACCAAGAAATGTAAAACACATTCAAAATAAATCTGTAAAACGCGTCATTCAAAGGTTCATTTGGAATAAGGATCGTTTAGATGAATATCAGCAGGCCTTCGAGTCACAGGAGATACTAGATATTTTGAACGAAGCTGTAATTCTGATGACTGCTGATGTCAACCTGGCACTGAATAAATTTTACGAATGTTTGACTCTTGCAGGCCAGTGTATGAAAAAACATATTGTTATAGGTGAAAAGAACAACAATTCCTGGTTCGATAGTGAATGTCGAAATGCAAGATCAGACTTATTGCAATCCTTGAAAAATTTCACATATTGCAAGAACGCAATACAAGTCGAGGAACTGAGGCTTACTTACACTAATAAACGAAGAGAATATAAATACTTGCTTGTTAGAAAAAAAAAGAAGATAAATTACGCATACTGGCTACTCTTGAGACAAATAATAATGATCCCAAGAAATTCTGGGGGACTATTAAGTCAAAGGTAGGTACGAAAGCACTTGAAAACTCCATCACAATTGAAGAATGGTACAATCACTTTCATAAAGTTTATAACGACTTTGAGCAGGAAAAAGAACTATATTCTGGAATCAGCGATTATTTCGTACCCTTAGCTAATCAGATGACCAACAATAATAATAGTGACACTAGTTTCTGTTGTGTAATTTAGATACTTCCGCCCTCGACAGGGAAATAACAGAATCAGAGGTTAAAAATGCAGTACGATCACTTCGGAATGGAAAAGCTGCGGGAACCGATGGATTTAGTGGTGAATTTTACAAGTATGCTCCTCCATTAGTCGTTTCTTTTTTGACCAAATTTTTCAATAGACTGTTTGATTCCGGGGCATTTCCACTCACGTGGTCAGAAGCAATTATCATCCTATGCATAAAAAAAGTAATGTTAATTTTCCGGACAATTACCGAGGCATCTCATTGCTAAATGTAAGTGGCAAATTATACACCTCTATTCTGAACAAGCGTCTTACAGAGTGGGTGGAAGAAAATAATGTAATCAGTGAGTCACAGGCAGGATTCAGGAATGGTTATAGCACAGTTGACCACATATTTACTTTAGTATCACTTGTACAGAAACAGTTATCTTCTGGGAAAAAGCTCTATGCAGCATTTATCGACTTTAAAAAAGCCTTCGATCTAGTGAATAGAAATAAATTGTGGTTAATACTGTATATAAAAATGGTGTGCAAGGTAAAATGCATCATGCAATTAAAAGTATGTACCAAGTCGTTAAAGCTAGAGTTCGGGCAAACAGTGATTTTACTGAGGCCTTTACGTGTCCTCGTGGTTTGAAACAAGGTGACAACTGTAGTCCTATCTTATTCTCGCTTTTCATAAATGAACTTGCAAATGACGTTGCATTATCTGGAAAACATGGAATAAGCTTATCCCCCGATATTCTTCACATTCTATTATGCTTTTTTGCCGATGACGTTGTTCTCCTTTCACATACTGTAATTGGTCTCCAAAAACAGCTAGATATATTAACTAACACTGCCAATAAACTAGGACTGATCATGAATGAGGAAAAATCTAAAATTATAATATTTCGTAAAGGAGGGCATTGCCTCACGAGAAAAATGGTTTCACAATGGTATACAATTGCAAGTTGTGAATGAGTATAAATACTTAGGTGTCATTCTTTCTACTGGTTTAACTTTTTCGTATTCTTTGGAGGAAAGCGCTCAAAGCTAAAAAATGTGTTTTTAGTATTTTGAAATTTTTGTGGTCTCTAGGCGAAAAAACAATCCAAAAATTTTCTTCAAAATTTTGATAGCCAGATCCAGCCAATTTTAACATATGGCGCTGAAGTTTGGGGTTTAACTGCAAACCATACTATAATTGAAAGAGTACACCTTTTAGCTATTAAACGTCTTCTAAATATAAGTGTTCACACACCAAGTGCACTTATATTCCGAATCTGCCAGGTACCCGTTATATATTCAGACATGTATAAAATGTGTAAAATATTGGCTGAAATTGACCCGTATGGAAGATAGGCGTATCCCAAGAAAATCCTATAAAATGTTATATAGTCTGCATTATAATGGCAAAAAGAACTGGGTAAGTAATATATGTTTGACATTATATAAATATGGTTTTTCGATTTGTGTGGGAAAATCAAGGGGTGGAAAATGTTAAATGTTTTGTACATGCCTTCAAACAAAGACTTGTTGACTGTTATTTACAAGACTTAGATGCTGCTATTAACTCAAAAGAAAGATTTCAGTTCTACTCTTCTTTTCGGCAACTCTATGATATTCCAGAATATTTGTTTAGAATAAAAAATCCATCTCTTAGAAAATACTTGACAAGAATTAGACTTGGAGTTTCACAACTGAGAATTCATAAGTCTAGATTCTCAATGACAAGAATAAATAATGATTGTCCATTTTGTCCTGGTATTGAAGAATCTGAATTGCATTTATACTAGTGTGTAATGAATACAGTTCTTTACGGAAAACCTTTATCCCAGCCAAATACCATAGTCATCCAAATGCCTTTAAACTGACTTTATTACTTTCAGATGTCAGAATATGTAAACCTCTTGCTGTGTATATGACATGGTGCCCCCCCCCCCCCCCCCCCCCTCCCATTCCCATTTTCATACCCCCTGATGTGGGCAGATTGGGGCAGATTGGCCTATCATTAAAGTTCGTTCGTTCGTTCGTTTCGTTCTCTCTCTCTCTCTCCCTCCCCCGCCCCAGCTCTCTCTATCCTTGTGGCTTCGTTTCGTTCAGACTGATTTCCATCCGATTTTCATGATGAAGGGAAGTGGAAGTTAATGACGTGCAAGAAAAGACAGACTTGGACGCTGATCGATAATTGGGAGCCAGTTCTTTAAAAGTTAAAACACACAACGGGAAATTCGGAGTTGCCTGCAATCCCTTCCACAGGCGGAAAACGCAGACTGTTTCAGTGCAGATAACTCTTTCGTCTTTCGGAACTTCTGCATGACTAACTTCCCCTACCCTGTCTTCGACTCTGCCGGTTTCAATGTGTTTTTGTCTTTGTTTACTGTCGTCTGCCTGTTTTTCTCCCTTTGCGGACCATTGTCCCGTCTTTTGTTCTAGAATTTCTTGTACAGTTTTTTTTTTTTTTTTTTTATCTTGTAGCAGTTTATGACATGATAGCTTTTTTTTGTGATGTGCCAATTAGTTGGTGAAAGTTGTACACATTGTTCAGAGTGGGTACCAGCTGGACTTTTCTTCTACTTGCCCATATGGCTTTTCTTACGTACTTTTGCGCACTGAAATGTTTTTCATTCATCTTTTCATCTTCTCCCTCTCTCTCTCTCTCTCTCTCTCTCTCTCTCTCTCTCTCTCTCTCTCTCTCTCTTCTTCTTCTCTTCTTCTTCTTCTTCTTCTTCTTCTTTTTGTCACCGGAAAGTGTAAAAAAACTAAGGTTAAATTAATGACCAGTGCTCTCAATATCGCCTAATCTATGGCCATCAGTATATTTCAGCTACTGTTTTGTAACGGCTTATATTGTTCGTTTGTTTTTATCTTTCAGGGATATGCTGTTTTTCTTTCGATAGCCTGACGTACGTGTGTGTGTGTGTGTGTGTGTGTGTGTGTGTGTGTGTGTGCGTGCGCGTGCGCGCGTGCGTGTGTGTGCGCGCGCGCGCGCGCGCGCGCGTGTGTGTGTGTGTGTGTGTGTTTAGATGCTGCGACGTGTTTTTTTTTTTTCTTGTGTTAGTTTGACTGCCTCCAAAAGTCTGTGGCTGGACTATGATTAGACGTAAATCTTGAACATACGGTCAGGCTTAAGAATAAATAGAGAAAGAATTTTCACAAGAATCCTTATCGAGTGGGGACGGGGACGGGGGAGGAGGGGCCGGAATAGCTCAGTCGGTAGATAGAGAATCATGTGTTGGTAGACTTGGCCTTATGAGCAGACACGACAGACACAAGCAGACGTCCGTTGGAACTCTTTAATCTCTCTCCCCCAAACCTTCTCCGTTAAACGTGCCCGGAGAGTTACTGTCTCCTAGTCATTGTAAAGATGTAATATTACCGTCTCTATAGACCACCGCATTATTATGCAATACGCTAGTACTACACCTCCCTGTCAAGTTAATTAAAGATTTTGAAACATTTACATTCACTGTAATAATGATTACATGTATGTCTTCAAGCATTTTTCCGATGTAATTATGTTTTACCTAATTCCTATCTAATTCCTTCAGGCAGGTTATCAATTGCACTATAAATTCTGAAATTTTCCTGTCCAAATCTTCCTCTCTTACTACCCCTTTTAATGAATTTATCCCTAATATAAATGCTTAACACGAAAAAATAACATTAAATGAAAACATAAAAGTGTAAACTTCCAATTCCATGCACATGCATTAATATATACATGTACACGCCTGGTCACGCTGGTGTCCATTTTGACAAATGTGAACGAACCAAAACTGTCGGTATTTTCCATAAAGTGTTAATATCGGGAAAAATCAGTGTCTGTTCATACTGATGTGATTATTAAATGTTTTTCCCGTGGGATGTGTTGCTGTTAAACAAAACGTTTCAATTGAAATGGTTGCATAACAAGTAAAATGGAAATGCATTACAAAAAAGTTTAACGTATACGCTATGCGTCTTTAAAATTACGAAGTTTAAAACACGCATGCACGCAAGCTTCGGTGTCAGGCTGTTGTTGATCTATAGTCACAGATTTAGTTTTTCAGGTTTCTTCACTTCTCTTCCTGGCAAACATTGCTCGAAAAGCTGGATCAACAGTGGCTTCCTCCTACGCCGGAATCTCAGGAATTGCCCAAAGGAGTGCAGGCGCCTGGCGTACATCACACTGGTGAGATCCAGTATGCAGCTACAGTGTGGGACCATATTACCAATAGGACATCGAGAAGTTGGAGAGGGTACAGAGACAGGCAGCACGCTTCATCACAAAGGACCGTAGGTCCAGGGAACCAGGTTGCGTAAGCCAAATGCTGCGGGATTTGAATCTCACCCCGCTGGCTGATCGTTGCAGACAGGCACGACTAGGCCTGATGTTCAAGATAGCAGAAAATCTCATCCCCGCCATCCCCCCCCCCCCCCCCCCTCCCCCCCAAATAAAAAAAACAAACTTCCTGAT
>JADBJO010028928.1:5000-10000 GCA_016801955.1 Conus betulinus | reverse complement strand
ACCACCACCATTACCACACACACACACACACACACACACACACACTACCACTTGAACGGTACTCGGTTTGACTCCCATTGAATCTAGCCTTATTTTGTTGGTCTCGAAAGTGCAGACTCTTTCGTGATTCAGGAAGAAATAAAACAACGTCATGTCCATAGACTTTTTCCCTTGTTGTCGTCTATCAATATTCGCTGCATTATTCACAAGATAATACACATTATTTTTAGGGATCATTTGGGACTGGATATTCTGAGGCTTCTTTCTCGCACAAAATGTGCAGCAACCTGAGCGAGACTCAGTTGTTTTCATTTCTTTTCGATTGTTCTCGTTTCTTTTCGGTTGTTTTTTGGGTTCTTTTCGGTTTTTCTCGGTTGTTTTCGGAAAAAAAGCAAATACCGTAGAAAATGACGTTGCAAAAAAATGTGACTTGAGATGAGTGAGTAACCATTCACCCCATCAGATCTAGATCGAAGACGAGAATTTTCAGCCATGCCGAAGCATAAGTCTTACACTGTTTCATTCAAATTGGAAGCTTTAAGGTATCTTGACAACGAAGCTGCAGGAAATGTTCAGAATGTGCCAGAGAGTTTTCTCTGTTGATAGAAAAAGAATAAGAGAATGGAGAGAGAACAGAGAGATCTTGGAACAGCAGTACGGAAAAGAGAAGGACAAAAGAAAGTTGTCTCGAGGTCGGCCTTTGAGATCTGAGGAAGTGGATCAAGGTGTGATGCAATATTTGGAGGAGGAACGAGCTGAAGGACGAGTGGTGAGGAACAAAGATTTACAGCGCAAAGCAGTTGAACTGGCTGGTGCTTTGAATGTTCAAGGTTTTGTAGCATCAGACATGTGGCTCAAGCGTTGGAAACAACGCCACATGGTTTCATCACGACGAGGAGGAACCACTGCCAGCCAAAAGATTCCTGCAGACTTTGAAGAGCAGCTTCTTCAGTTCCGTCGCAACATTTCTACGGCTTCGTCACCTTCATGACTACCCACTGTCAAACATCTTAAACATGGACCAGACGATGGTGCGTTTTGACATGCTGCCGTCCCGCACCAACAACCCAAAAGGCGACAAGCAAGTACGAATCAAGAGCACCAAAGCGGAGAAACGAGGCTTCACAGTGGCACTCCTGGCAGCAGCTGATGGTACCAAGTTTCCAGCTTTTATCATCTTGCGGGAGAGAAAAAATGGACGCATTCCACCTCGCGTTCATCTACAGTTGAGAGTGCCTGACAATGTGCAGTTGTGTGCCACAGCAAATGGATGGATGACAAGGAACACCATCCTCACCTGGATTCAGCGTGTTCTTGGGCCAGCAGCAGATGAACGTCGCCTCCTTGTGCTGGACTGCTATAACGCTCACAGGACGCCAGAAGTCAGAGAATCACTCGCCGCACGGCAGGTAGACCTGGTCTTTGTGCCTGCAGGCTGTACTCCTTTGGCACAACCAGTCGACGTCAGTCTCGTCAAACCTTTCAAGGATGGTATCAGAGACTGTTGGGTGGAGTGGATGAGAGAACCAAGACCACCAACGCCTGCTGGCAATCTCAGGCAACCTACAAGGCAGGATGTCATCAACTGGGTCAGCAGGGCATGGGACAACATACGACCTGAAACGATCGTCACGGCCTTTCTCAGGTGCGCCATTTCGAACGCAATGGATGGTTCTCAGGACGATGAAACACTGGAATGGTTTCCAGATGAAATCGGTGCTTTCCTCCCTCGTGTTCACACAATGATGGAGATGCCCCAGAAGAAGCCATGGATGACGATGAGAGTGAAGACACATGAAGACAATGATGTTGACTTCGAAGGACTGGAATGAGTGAGTGTTCATCAGTTTGACTGGACCTCAAGACAAGAGAAGAAAAACTGTGTTTGTGCTGTTAATGTGTTTGGGATAAGAAAAGTCGAAGTGACCTTTTTGTGTTTGTTATTTTTGCCTCTCTCTTTTTTTAACAGAAGTTTGTTATTTCAATTTGTGTAACGAAAAAAAAGTTTTTTTTTTTTTTTTTTTTTTTTTTTTGTAAGTGCCAACTGCTAGTGTGCACAGATCTGACGAAAAGATACAGCAGGCGCATTTCTGTTGATTGATTCACTGGAAGTGAGGAAAAGGGGTGTGTGGGGAGTCAAAGAAAGAAAGAAATAAAAGAATCATAATGACAAATTTGCACTTGAATCTGATTTAATTGGGAAAATATCTCTGTCTCATGTTCTCTCTCTCTCTCTCTCTCTCTCTCTCTCTCTCTCTCTCTCTCTCTCTCTCTCATTTTGTTTTTGTCCACCTTTCCACTGGCCATTCAAGCATTTTGACAGGCATTTTGACAGGCACAAGACAACAGCATGAAAACCAACATACCTAAGTGAAAGGAATATGACGGAGAATGCATTGAGATGAATACTGACTCAATGACAATCAGAACGGGGGAGGGGAGGATCACAGATGGAGGTTGAAGAAAGAAACCGATAAAGAGTTATAAAGTTTGATTTAACCTAAAATAACTGGCAAACAATCTAAAAAATCTCATGCAAAGGGGGTGTATACCTAGCAAACGTCCACCCCCAACTTTTGCCCTAAATCTGTGTGGAGAGGGGGGTGGGCGTTTGCTAGGGATTCTACGGGTGGCGCTTCTGTTTCGGAAAAAAAAAAAAAAAGCCGTACACAGAATTTCTTGTGCCTAAATACCGGTACAGGTGGCGCTTCCCGTTTCGGGAAAAAAAAAAACGGTACATCGAAGTCCTTATGCTCGAATACTTGTGTAGGAGCCTCCCTCTGCCATAAAAAGTGTCGTGCATAGAAGTCCTGATGATTGAACATCTGTTTAGGTGGCACTTCTGTTTCACAACAAACCATACACAGAAGTCCTGACGCTTTATGCCATTACAGATGGCACTTCAGCTTTGCAGCACACCAAATACAGAAGTCCTGACGCTTTAATACCAGGACAGGTGGAACTTGTGCTTCTGAAGAAGCCGTACACAGAAGTTCTGTTGCTTTAATAATACCTGAACAGGTGACACCTCTGCTTCAGATGAGGCTGTACACTGAAGTTCTTATGCTATCACTCTGGTCATGTGCCCTTATGCCTGAGAACAAGCTGTACATCTAATGTTATGGAGTTCAAACAGTTTTTGAAAGTACCACACGGGTACTTCACTCGACGGCAGTGTGAGTGCCTACTTGAAGTCAAGCTTGAATGGCAATTCGATGCATGCGACTTTAAACTTTGATGTTCATAGCTGTCCAGATGTTTTCGATTGAGCCGAGATCGAGTGACTGCGTTGGCTTTGGAACGAACCGCCGTGTGTGTGTGTGTGGTGTGTGTGTGTGTGTGTGTGTGTGTGTGTGTGTGTGTGTGTGTGTGTGTGTGTGTGTGTGTGTGTGTGTGTGTGTGTGTGTGTGTGTGTGTGTGTGTGTGTGTGTGTGTGTGTGTGTGTGTGTGTGTGTGTGTGTGTGTGTGTGTGTGTGTGTGTGTGTGTGTGTGTGTGTGTGTGTGTGTGTGGTGTGTGTGTGTGTGTGCGTGTCTGCGTGCGTGCCTACGTGCGTGCGTGTGGTGTGTGTGTGTGTGTGTCTGTGTGTGTGTGTATGTGTGTGTGTGTGTGTGTGTGTGTGTGTGTGTGTGTGTGTGTGTGGTGTGTGTGTGTGTGTGTGTGTGTGTGTGTGTGTGTTTGTGTGCGCCTAAGATAGATAGATAGATAAAAGATATACATAAAGCAGACAGATAGACAGAAATGCAAAAAAAAAAACATGTTCCTTTTTTTTTTTTTTACCTTAAGCAGGCAAGAGACCTGGTTCATAACTGATCAAGGTACGGGCGTCAGAAGAAATGAAACTAAAATAAACAAATACATAAATGAAATAAATCAAGACTTCACCCAGTGCTGAAGAAGAAACACGGTCCTTTGTGTAGTACACCTGGAGGCAACGAGGTTTAAAAAAAGACAGATTTACAGCCCTAGCTCCCCTCCTACCCCCCCCCCCACACACACACCTCACCCCCCACCAACCCCAGGGCTCCTCCCCCAAAACCATCACGCTAAAGCTACTTTGATCTTCATCGTCGCCGCTGATCCATCGTCCTGCAGGGACAGACAGTCTGGCATCATCGATCTGATCACATCCTCATTCAGAGTTAGTTTGGTTTTAAGCCTTTTTCCCGAGTGTTGTGAGCCCCGCTTGGCAAGCCCATACTTTAACGCTAGAAATAAAAGTTGTTGTGAAGGTGGATATCAAGTTTCCGTGGCATGTAGTTTCAACAACAACAATATACAATGGCTCTCTCTCTCTTTCTCTCCATGTGAAAATCGTCTAAACATCGACAGTATACGAGGACATTTTACATACACACACGCAGACAGAGAGACACACACAGACACACACGCACACACACACACACAACACACCACACACACACACAACACACACAATCATACATACATATTATATATGTATATATATATATATATATATATATATATGTGCGTTGTGTTGTGTGTGTGTGTGTGTGTGTGTGTGTGTGTGAGGTGAGAGAGAGCAGAGAGAGAGGAGAGAGAGAGAGAGAGAGATGAGAGAGAGAGAGGAGAGAGCAGGAGGAGAGAGATGAGAGAGAGAGAGGGACAAACATACCAGAGCAGAGACAGACAGACAGACAGACGGAGAGAGAGGAGAGGAACGCGAGAGAGAGAGGAGAGAGGAGAGTAGAGAGAGGAGAGAGAGAGAGAGGGAAAGAAGTGTGTTTGAGAGAGTTGAGATCTTACATACAAATTAGAGAGAGGAGAGAGAAGAGAGAGAGAGAGATGATGGAGAGAGAGAGCAGAGAGAGAGGAGAGAGGAAGGGAAATCTGTGCATGTGTGTGTGGTGTGTGTGTGTGGTGTGTGTGTGTGTGTGTGTGTGTGTGTGTGTGTGTGGGTGTGTGTGTGTGTGTGTGTGTGTGTGTGTGTGTGTGTGTGTGTGTGTGTGTGTGTGTGGTGTGTGCATGTGCGTGCGTGCGT
>JADBJO010028927.1:0-19587 GCA_016801955.1 Conus betulinus | reverse complement strand
AACACAGTACACAGCACAGGAGGAACACATCAAGCCCGACTCGAGATGATGATGACACGTCGCATATTCAGGATACTCTTCGGTGTTCGTCGGACATCGACACAAGTCTGGAGCAAGCTATAGACAAAATTGTCGCTGGTTTTGACACGGGAATGGTTAAGGGTTATGTCGTTACTCTGACAGAGCGACAGGTGCAGAGACGATTCCGAGATCCGCACAGAAATCAAGCATTTCGGAAGGTCATGTTCCATCAAACGGATGATGTGGGTGTGCTGCTGTGTGAATCAGACGACGTCGTTCTAGAATATTCCTGCGATCCGTGTTCGGAAGACGATTGCTTATTCTGGTTTGACAAGCAGGAAGAAAGACACATATCATCGGAGGAATGTCTTAAATTGGCCTGCATTTGGAAAGGAAGACGCATCGGCAACACGAAGCATGCAGAGACCCAAGCATGTGCTCTATGGCGGCTGCACGCTGTCCACGGACTGATCCAGTTTTACCTGGGGTGACCGTCGTCTACAGAACTGTTCTCGATTTCGTCAAGTAAAGTGAAAGAAAAGGACATTGCTGTGGTTTCCATGTTAATGTAATCGAAATTGAGTCGCGTTTTGTTGTTGTACATCCTGCCGATTTGTTTAATGGGCTTTACAGCCTAACAGCATTAAACTTCGTTCGTTCATTCGTTCGTTCGTTCATCCAAACATCAAAGCAATAAGCCTGTAGACGAGATAATTTCTACACAACCAATAGCACACATACACACACACACACACACACACACACACACACACACACACACACACACACACTCACGCACGCACGCACGCACGCACGCGCGCGCGCACACACACACACACACACACGCAGACACCACACACACACAGCCCATATACCGGTATTCAGAAACACCAATTCTGTGTGACTACATGTATATCCAATACATGGTAGTCAGGGATCATTTAAGTATGGAACTGGCTGACATATTACTCGTGGGTGTATATGGATTGGGGAAGGGGAAAAGAGGAGGAAGAAGGGGGGGGGGGGGGGGGGGGGGGGGGGGGGGGAAATGTCTTGCTCTACGTGCAAATTAGACGCCGAACCATACTGATATAGTATATGCCTAGAATAATATTTCAACATTTCAAACATTCACGAATTCGTAAAAGCAAAAAAAAAAAAAAAAAAAAAAAAACTACAAAAAAAAGGAAAAAAAAAAACAGTTAGGGGGGAGGGAGGCAATGAGGAGGTGGTGGAGCGGTGGAAGAGTTAAAAATATCATCCAAGTGGATGAGATTTAATAAGAGTAACAGCCAATATTGCCAGGCTCCAACCGTTCTCATAACTGCGATTTGAAACACTTGACATAGTCAGCAGGAGCTTGAAGGACTTCATATTATCATGAAGAGGCTGAAAGTTTTTTTTTTTGTACTAGTAGAGTCAAATAAAAAAAAAAGAGAGGGATATCGAGAGTCTGACCACATGCACAAGCAGGTGCCGGTTTTAAATACCTACCTAACCAACCATAAACCCGCAGCCTATGTACAAGGTTACGATTTAGGATTGGCCCTGGAGGATTACAACATTTGCTAGTTGGGATAGTTATATCCCCATCTGTGTTTCCGAGCTGAATCTTCAAGGTATTGCTTCTGTCTTATGTTCCAGATTGAACTTGTCAGAATGTGGATAGCTTCAGATGAAGAGAAAAGGATATCACAATTCAAAACATCAGATTTATTTCTTGCAGCTTCCTTTGCATAAAAGTCAGCCAAGTCATTGCCACGTAAACTGGAGTGCTCTGGAACCATAATAAGGCGCGCGCGCGCGCGCGCGCGCACACACACACACACACCACACACACACACACACACACACACACACACACACACACACGATATACGCACACACCTTCATCTTTCCTACGTATGTATAGACGATAAGAGGAGGCCACGAGAGAGAGATAAGGGGATAGAGAGGACGAGGGGAGGGAGAAGGGAAAGCGGAAATGTAACACCTGTCTATATGTGCTTTACAGGCAGAAGAAAACCGCCTCTCTCTCTCTCTCTCTCTCTCTCTCTCTCTCTCTCTCTCTCTCTCTCTCTCATAAGAATCACATTGAATATTGATGTTGGCTCATGTTAAACATACCCATTTTGCGATCCAGCAGAAGTTTCCGGCGCTTAGCTGCAAGTGTGTGTGTGTGTGTGTGGGTGTGTGTGTGTGTGTGTGGTGTGTGGTGTGTGTGTGTTCATCTCCCTTCCCTCGCGTATCAGACAGCTGTTTTTAAGGTAATCCTCTTAAGCCTCAACATCCTAATAAAAATTCGTTATAGTATTGAATTTGATTAAATCTGTCCAGTAACACTATGAACGATAACACAGCTCCAGAGTGTATGTTTAGGGGTAGGGTGTGTGTATGTGTAAGTGTACGTGAGAGAGAGAGAGAGAGAGAGAGAGAGAGAGAGAGAGAGAGAGAGACAGAGACAGACAGACAGACAGACAGAGAGAGGACGAAGACGGAGAGAAAGAGACAGACGACAGAGAGAGAGTATGTGTGTGGTGTGCGTGTGTGTGTGTTTCTGCACGATTGAATGCATGCCTGGCGTTCACGAGTAAAGCATGAATGAGAAAAGGAAAGATCGGCGGTGAGAAATGCAAGAGAGTGTGCAAAGATTAGTCCGACTAGCGGGTGGCCAGTTTTTTGGTTTCAAAAGGAAACATTACATGGATACTTACAGTGAAATATTATTCGTTAGTAAAACAAACCATTTCATGATGACTGGCATAAGAATTGTTCACTAAACGGCCAGGGTCTGGGTACATATGAAAACAGAAATGATGTTTTTTCAGTACTTGAGCCAAAAAAAAAACCAAACAAACAAACAAACAAAAAAAAAAAACAAACAAACAAACAAACAAAAAACTAAACTCAATATACTTTTTTACAGGACACGCATTTTACTAAGAACCTAGAACTGTTGAATGGGGATATGAGTGTCTGTTTTCATCAAATAATAGCAGATCACGAGGTGTAGGTATTCTCTTCAATAACAATTTCGATTTTAGGATAGAAAGAACAATAAAACACAGTGAAGGTAATTATATAATTTCGATTATTAACACACAGGATAAACAGATCACATTGGCGAATATATATGGTCCAACAAAGACGATCCAGATTTTTATAAAAGTATCCAAAAGAAAATAGGAGAATTATGTGTTACATATGTAGTATTAGCAGGAGACTGGAATTTTGTGCTTAATCCAAATTTAGATTATTATAATTACAAGCATATTAATAACATTAAAGCTAGTGACACAGTATTACAAATGATTTCCGATTTAGAGCTGGTAGATATCTGGCGCGAACTCAACCCAGAAACTACTCGTTTTACCTGGAGAAGAATGCAACCGTTTCAGCAAAGTCGTTTAGATTTTTTTCTAATTTCCGACTCGTTGCTCAGCAATGTAAAAAATGCTGATATTCTCGTGGGATACAGGAGTGATCATTCACTAATAACCTTAGAATTGAACTTTAAGAAAGAGAAGAAAAATAGAAAATGTTTTGGAAATTTAATGCATGCTTACTGAAAGATCGCAGCTATGTAGAAATTATTAATGAAATAATCGAAAGAGTGAAAGAACAATATGCAGTGTTACCGTACGTAAGAACAAAAAATTATGGATATTCCAAACAATGAAATACAATTTACAATATCAGACCAGTTGTTCCTAGACACTCTACTAATGGAAATCAGAGCAAAAGCAATTACATATGCAATAAAAAAAAAAGGGGAACTTAACGCGAAAGAGCAAGAGTTAGACCACGAAAGACAAGAACTGAAAAAAGATAGCTTCAAACGTAAAAGTGACTTAATGCTCTTACAAGAAAAGAAGAAACACAATTGTTAGAAATCAGAAAAATAAAAATGGACGGTATAATCTTGCGCTCCATAGCGAGATGGGTATCTGATGGAGAAAAAGTAAAACAGATACTTTTGTTCCCTTGAGAAAAGACACTTTGTGAGCAAACAAATGTTTAAACTTGTAACACATGGCGACCGGACACTTTCAGAAACAGACGAGATTTTGGAAGAAACTAAAACATTCTATAAAGAATTATATGAAGAAGGACAAACCAAAAATGTTGACTTAGAACAATACATCATAAACTTACCAAAACTAATTAAATTAGAATAGCGTTAAAACATATGAAAAAAATTATAAAGTCCGGGAATTGACGCGATGACTGTTAATTTTTTTCAAATTTTTCTGGAAGCAACTGGGCGATTTTGTTGTCAGGTCCATTAACGAAGGTTTCAGTAACGGTAAAATGTCCATAACACAAAGGGAAGTCTGCCAAAAGGCGATAAGCCAAAAGAATTTTTGAAAAACTGGAGACCGATTACACTTTTAAATGTAACATATAAGATCGGGTCAACTGTATAGCAAATAGAATAAAGACAGTGCTTCCAAAGTTAACAAATGAAGATCAGACTGGGTTTATAAAAGACAGATACATCGGAGATAATTTGAGAATAATCTACGATATGATGCACTATTTAGAAAAGAAGAATTTGCCTGGACTGCTTGTATCAGTTGATTTTGAAAAAGCGTTCGATTCGGTGAGCTGGAAGTTCATAGAAAAAAATCTTAAAACATTTGGTTTCGGTAAAGATCTCTGTAACTGGATTTCTATCTTCTATTGCAATATAAAATCGTACTTAACAGTTAATGGAAAAGTTTTCGCGAAGCTTTGATGTTAAAAAAGGATGTCGTCAAGGTGAACCAGTCTCCCCCCTATCTATTGTTTTGTGTGCTGAAGTTCTAGCATGCAAGATAAGAGAAGATCAAGAAATAAAAGGTATAGTTATTTCGAACACTGTGTTTTAAAATAAACCAGTTTGCTGATGACACGACGTTTACTCTACATGGAGACAGGAAGTCGTATGAAAAAGTCTTTGAAATATTAAACGAGTTTGAACAAATTTCGGGATTAAAAACTTAACTTTGAAAAAAAATAAATGTTTGGTTAGGGAAAAAGAAAAACTCACCTGAAAAATACTTACCACATAAGCATATGGAATGGAACCCCAGAAAATTCAAAATCCTAGGACTTTAGCTCTCAAACGATTTAACAAATCTAACGGAAATTATGTAGCGGAACAAACTTTTAGAAGTAAAAATTCTATTTAAAAGTTGGGCAAAAAGAATGTGTACCCCACTAGGCAGAGTTGCAATACTGAAGTCTCTAATAATTCTTTCAAAGTTAGTTTATTTATGGATTTTATTACCTAACCCACCAGATGTTGAGATTAAATCACTACAAAAGATGTGCTTTGATTTCATATGGGACAACAAACCAACAAAAGTAAAAAAAAAAAAAAAAAAAAAAAACATATTCCACGTACGACATTGACCACGGAGGACTAGGAATCCCAGACATAAAAACTTTTATAAAGTCATTAAAAACTAGCATGGATAAGAAAGCTATATATCGGATCTCAAAAATGGAAAATAGTACTTCAGACGCTATGTCCAGAAGTAAACAATCTCAGTAGTTATGGAGCAAAACGCTACACTAAATGCTGATGTAATTTTTTTTTTTTTTCTGGAGAGATGTATTTTTAGCATTCGCAGATCTAAATACTAATATTGATTTGAATGAAAGCAAAGAAATTGTGTCTGAACCTATTTTTTACAACGAGAAATTTAAAATCGACCAAACATTTTTTTTTTTTTTCTGGAGAAACGGGGCACTTAAGAATGTTCTCCTTGTAAAAGATACTCTAAACGAAAGTGGTGATTTTTTAAGCTGGGAGGATTTCTGCAGAAAATATAAAATAAATGTGAACTATCTACATTACGTCAGTTGTTTACAAGCAGTAAAAAAATACATGAGAATAAGAGGTATCAAAATAGACAGCAACGTCGGATATCAACATCCAAAAGCACTTCAAATAGTATGCAGTGTAAAAAAAAAAGGTTCAATGGTTATACTATAATCATCTTCTAAAAATGCAGAGAGAATTTTTTTTATAAAAAACCGTTTAATAACTGGGGAAAAAAAAATGATACTCTTGTTGACTGGAACGTGGTTTTAAAGTTGGCCAATAAAATAAAAGAAATAAAACTGAAATGGTTTCAGTTAAGAATTTGTCATAGAATCCTTGTTACAAATGTTGTTTCGAAACAAATGGGGGTAACAAAAAATGATAGATGTACTTTTTGCAATAGCGAACGAGATTCTATCCACCACTACTTATGGCTATGTACTTACTCTAAATCTTTCTGGCAAAATCTGGAAATGTTACTTAAACAGAAAATCGCGCACCATGTGCGCATGTCATTCAACGTTGTACTAATATTGTTTGGCACTGATAAAATAACTCAACGGACGAAAGACTCGATATTGTTTATACTATGGACAAAATATTTTATCTACAAATGTAGATTTAATCAAAATAAGCCTAAACTGAATTTTTTCATAGAAGATTTGAAAAGAAACTATCGTATTGAAAAATATATGTATAGCTCAGAAATGTGCTGTTGGAGTTTGAAAGAAAATGGGCACCTTATTCAGGTCTGCTTGAGGAGTAAATGCCAAATCTTTGATAATATGCCTTAAAAAATTTGGAAATCGTCACAGAGCCAATGTTGTTGTCCATTTTTTTTTTTAAACATGTGTGTTGACTTTTTTCATGTCAATTATATTCACCAATTCAATATAAGCGGTACATATTAGAAACAACAACTTTAACTAAAAGCTCCTTTTTTTTGTTTTGTTTGTTTGTTTTTTTGTGTTTTTTCCCATAATGTTTCCACAGTACTAGATAACAACCGGCAAGAAATAGTCAGACATCCATACGCATTGTAAAAAGGTAGGGAAGGGGGTGCATATGAAGGGGGAGTGGGATTAAAGAGAGAATGAGACTTGGAGTGAAGTTTGAGTACAAGGGAAGGGAGGGAGGGGGGAGGGGAGGGAGAAGAGAGAAAGAGAAGGGGAGGAAAGCCTTGTGAAAATGCAAACTCCTGAAATTAATTGAAATGATGTATAAAGCAATGTATGGTGGCTATTGTTTTTCTGTTCATTTCATTGACATTATCAGCTATGTTAAATTCCACATTCGTGAGAATTACTGGAATATGCATGCGTTTAATGTGCCTAAGTTGTATTCGAGCAATGAGAATGTGATGCAAGGGAGGAGAAAAATAAAGGAAAGGGGGAAAAAAAAAACTGGCAAAACCGTTCACTGAGTCTAATATATTTTTTTTCATCTGCATTATTCTCCCCATTTACAGGGTAATTAGCTCGTGAAACAGTCAGCTCAATGACACTGCCATCGTAGGAACGTTTAACTATTGTGGGACAGGCCCAGATATGATATGATTCAATACTATATGACATGTTATGTTATGATATGGTATGATCTATGGCATATGACATAACATGATTTGATATGAAATGATATATGATAAGATATGATATAATATGAAATGATATGACATGATACAATGTTGTATGAAATGATATGATAAGACATGATATGACACATAAAAAAAAAAAATCACGAGACTAGTTCCTAACCCTCTTTAAAAAAAAAAAAAAAAAAAAAAAACCCGACGCGTTTCGACCTCTTAGGTCTTATTCAGGCAAGATACAGAACACTCAGGACAACGAAAATGAGCGAGCAATCACTTATTTTTATCCACATCAGCGCAAGATAGGCGTAATGAACTGCTAAACCGCTGCTCATATGTTTACATTGATGGTTTTTTGTGCACAATTTTCTTTAAATTGTAAATTATGTGTTGGGTTTCATTGACGTGGAAAAAGCCTTCGAAGTTTTACTCTGACCTATTTTGCTGAAAAATGTGTCTTTGGGAAAATGTATAATGTATTTTGAGTACGTATAACTGTGTGGAGCACTTTAGCAGATTTACGTCAGAAGTTCATCTGGTGTCAAATGAGGCGATGTGTGCAGTTCAGTTTTATTTTCCTCATCTATGAACAAATTGAAGTTTGAAGTTATAACCTCAGGTACACGTGGTGCAAAATTTGCCAACGATATTTTAGAAATGTCCATTTTCCTAATAGCCGACAATGTTGCGTTAATGTCAGAAACAGTGATTACATTACAGATTTAGCTGAAACGTATGCAAGGAGCTGCTATCACACTGCAATTAAAGATGAATATGGAGAAAAGCAATATAATAGTGTTCAGAAAAGGAGGATTTTTAGCTGCAAGAGGAAACTGAACATGAAATGGAATTGTAATGCCAGTGGAAAATGCGTACGAATATTTAGGAATTGATATTTTAACACGTCCGGGTTACACTTCCGAATGTGATAACTTTGCCGGCAGAGTAAAAAGTGCCACATTTTCTGTAATGTAGAAATAGTTGTCGTTAAATAATGAATCAATAAAATCGTTTTTGAAAATATTTTATGCTCAAGCACAGCTGACGTTACGGTGTGGAGCTGTAGTATGGGGTTCGCATGCGTCTGTTGTGGATTGTGAGAAAAATCAGTATTCTGCTTCAGAGAAATTTGTTGGTCTCTCTCGTTACTAACATCTAATGGTCTTGTTTAAGCAGAAACAGATTCCCTATTTAACTATTTTCTTATCCCTTTTGTTAAATGTATTCACAACTGGATAAAAGCATCTCAAATGGATACACACAGATCGCCTTATATTTTGTACACCATGTTCCTAAAGCCAGATGAAAAGGGTAATAGAAACTGAGGGTCCAAAATGAAACTTTTATATAAACAAAATACGGATTTGGTTTTGTGTGGCAAAATGAAGATGTTAGAGACACCAGGGGCATCATTCATGCGCTTCGGGAAAGATTGAATTATTACAAGTGGTGAGATTCGCATATTCAAAATAGGAATAGGTTTTTGATTTATACAGCATATTTATTTACCTACCATTCTTGCCAACTTATATTTCAGTGCACATGGATGGTCATTTAAAGCGTGTCATGAAAGAGTTTAGATTTGTTGTTTCCGATAATATCTTTGTCCACCATTTATGTTACAGAGAGTCAAATAATTGCCAGATTAATTGTCCAATATGTCAGACGCAAGAGAAGATGAAATGCATCTTTTTTTAATTTTTTTTTTTTAGCTGTTGTTCAGGTTTGACAGGTAACAGAACATTGCGTCCCTAGTAAATATTGTGAACCCCCCACCCCCATCCCCCACCCCCCACCCCCCCACCCCCCCCCCCCCCCCCCCCCAAAAAAAAAGAAAAACAAAGAATAGACTGAATGCTTGCGTCCATTGGTTTTGTACTTTCAGAAGGTCATGTTAAAGTCTCCAAGTAAATGATTTCCTTGGATTCAAGCGAGACTGCATCCATCATCGTAATAAATTTGTCGACCCAGTTTACTCTTTCAGATGGGTCCCTGTAACAGAATCCAACCAAAATGGAAGGGTTTCTTTTCAGCTTAACTTCTATCCAAACACATTCTACACAGTTACTTTCTAGGTGTAGAAGTCATTTGAAGCTGAGGGTTTCGCAGATGTAGATAAGAAGACCCGTCTCTTTCGCAAGTGAAGGATCTTTCCGGATTCTGTTGTATCCTGGAATAGTTACATCATTGTCGCTAATATGTGCAGCTAATATGGATTCAGAGAGTCCTACGATATGAAAAGGTTTACCATGATTCCAAATCAGTGTGATATAGCTGATGTCTTGTAAACTGCAAGTTGGATATTAAGGTGACAGATTCGGAGTCCTTCTTTGCATGGCCATGCAGATAGGTTCTTGCCCATTTCTAGTTGTGTACTGATGTGATGATAAAAGGAGACGACGATTTTGCACGTTAATTGATGTTAAGATTTGTATAATCAAGGAACACAATAAAAATTACATAAAAGGGAGAGAAAACGAGGCTAGTTTACACACCGTATCAACTTTAGTAAACCAGAAGCGTATGAGAAGCCACAAAACAAGGGGGGTGGGGGTGGGGGTGGGGGGGACCCCCAAACCACAAAGAAATCTTCACAGTATATGTCCGTAGGCTCCTTGGCCAGATGGTATACTTTATGGGTACACCTTTCTGAAATGAAAATATACACTCCCTCACAAAGGAAACACTTCTAAAGTAGAATTACAGTTAAGGGGACAGAATATGAGGAGAAATAAAGTAAAATGAAACTTAAGACAAAAAAGCAAAGAACCAACAACTCAAAATGAAAACAAGTGGAAAAAAAAGCCACACACTAATACACAAGTCACGTAGCCGCACAGTGCACTTGTAACTACGAGCTGGCAGTGCACATATTGCCTTGCTCGCAGTAAACAGCAGTTTTGCAGAAGTTTGCTGCTGCAGAGGCTTTGTTCAGTCTCTTTTCTATACGGCACACGGTCTTGTATTTTACGAAGTCTTCTGTATATACGTTGTTTTAGAGTCCACTTCAGTTATCATAAAATCAGCCATTTATGCTCGCTCGCACATACGCAAACTGGAACCTGCAATCAGAAGTGTGGGGGAAGCATGGAGTGCTGGGGAGGTACGAAGAGTAGCCAATACCACGGATGATGTGAAGGAGAAAGGGTCCGTGGAAGGTAACTGAAGGGTGGAGGGATAGGCAGGGGTGGGGGAGGGACAGATCTATTGAACCAGGGAGGTGGAGGAAAAACACACTCGCCTGCACTGCGGCACACATAACGACGGTCACTTTGGTTGGCTGGGAGACGGGTGACTAGACCAGTGCTGTTGTCACTGCCCGTACACACATCTGGCCGGCGGGGTTTTGGAGGGCTTGCTGGAGCGGGGAGGGTGCAGTAGGGATGGATGCTGTGTCAATAGTTTTGGGTGTTATTCGGGCGGCAGAGCGAGAGGCTGGCTGTACATTCTTTTGGTCACTCTGTGTACGCACAAGCGAGCTGGATAGTCTTGGAGGGGCTTCCTGGGGGGGAGGAGACGAATGAGAAGTGCATAAACGGGATGGAGGGTTTGGGAATTCTGAGAGGGTGAATGGGGGAGGGAGGAGAGGGGATCTGGGACGTCGTGTGCTGTTGCAACACAAGACATGTGGCACGTAGGGGTGGGTAGGAGGGCCTGTTGTGTAGGGGGGGAAGAGGTTTGTGTCACACGATCCACTCCCATCCTGCTGGGTTGTGTAGAGTGTGTGTGTGTGTGTGTGTGTGTTTGTGCACGTGTGTGTGTGTGTTGTGTGTGTGTGTGTGTGTGTGTGCGCACGTGCCTGCATGTATTCTTGCGTGCGTGTGTGTGCATGGTGCAGAAGTGAGCGCGCGCGCACGTGTGTTTGTGTGTGTGTGTGCGTGTGTGTGTGTGTGTGTGTGTGTGTGAGAGACAGAGAGAGAGAGAGGAACGGTGGTGAGAACGTTTCGGTTTCATCAAGGAGGCGTCACTGCGTGCAGGCTAGTCCATATACGCTTCACCACATCTGCTATGTTATGAGACCACACTACGCATGATTTAAAGCTGATGGATAAATGAATTAACAACCAAGATGAGAGAATTGAAAAAAGGTCTCGTGGCTACAACTCTGCAGATGTCTGACCTACGCACTAGCCCAACGCGCTGGTCAGACCTTGAGTGCTTACCTACCATCTTCTTCTCTCTCTCTCTCTGTCGCTCCTGTCTCTCTCTCTCTCCTCTCTCTCTCTCTCTCTCTCTCTCTTCTTTTCTTTTTTTATTTTTCGTTTTTTAGTTGTATGTGTGTGTAGTGAATGTACACGTGTGTGTGTAGGATGTGTCGGCACGGGCCTATGTGTGTGCATGGGGGCATGTCTATATGTGTGTATGGTGTGTGCGCGCATGTGTGTGTGTGTGTGTGCGCACGTGTGTGTGTGTGTGTGTGTGTGTGCGCACGTGTGTGTGTGTGTGTGTGTGTGTGTGTACGTGTGTGTATGTGTGTGTGTGTGTGTGTGTGGGCACGCATGCCTGCATGTATGTGCGTGTGTGTGTGCATGTGCAGAAGTGAGTGCGCGCGCACGTGTGTGTATATGTGTGTGTGTGTGTGTGTGTGTGTGTGTGTGGATTTGTGTGAGCACACACGTATCAGCATATATATGTGTACATACATCTCGATATACGTGTCTTTGTATGTGGGCGTGTACGCATGTGCGTGTGTGTATGCATTTGTGCGTTCATGTGTGTGCCCACGTGTGTATGCGTGGAGGTGCACATGCACACATGTGTATATGCGCGTGCATAGCAGCGAGCGAACGTACGTGCACACGATTGTGTGTGTGTGTGTGTGTGTGTGTGTGTGTGTGTGTGGTGTGTGTGCACGCACGCTTGTGTGTGTGCGTGCACGCTTCCTTGTGTGTGTGTGTGGTGTGTGTGTGTGTGTGTGTGTGTGGTGTGTGTGTGTGTTTGAAGTGACTTGCGTGCGTGAATGCTCAGAAGATAACTTGGAATCAAGAATACGAACAAGACCATCAAATACAAAATATATACATGCACGCGCAGGACACGCGTGTACACACGTAAACATAACTATAAGAACAACAACTCCTTCCCCTCACACACACACCCCACGCACAGGCACACACACACAACACACACGCACGCACGCACGCGCGCGCGCGCGCGCGGCACACACACACACACAACAATTTACTCACTCTCTCATACACACACTCACACACCAACGCTGCAACACTCATGTCCGTGGACTCTCTAATTAACATGCTGGCCATCACCACCCACTGAATGACACACACACCACACACACACCACACACACACACTTAATTTGTCGCACGTTCGAATAGACAAAAGTCTGGGACGAGCGAGAGAGAGAGAGAGAGAGAGATGAGAGAGAGAGAAGAGAGAAGAGGAGAGAGAAGAGAGAGAGGGAGGTTTCAGTTTCAGTCTCATCCAGGTGGCGTCACTGCGTGCAGGCTAGTCCATATACGCTACACACACCCGCTATGAGACCACGCTACGCATGATTTAAAGCTGATGGATAAATGAATTAAACAATTAAGATGAGAGAATTGAAGAAGAGGTCTCGTGGCTACAACTCTGCAGATGTCTGCCGCGCTGGTCAGACCTTGAGTGCCTGCCTACCATTCTTTTCTCTTTTTTTTTTGTATGTGTATGTGTAGTGAATGTACACATATGTGTGGTATGGACGTGTGGGCACGGGCCTATATGTGTGCGTGGGCGCATGTGTATGTGTGTGAGTATGTGTGTATGTGCGCGTATACGTTTGTGCGCGTTTGTGTGTGTATATGGTGTGTTTTTGTGCAATGTGTGTGTATGTGTGTGTGCGTGCGTGTGTGTGTGTGTGTGTGTGGTGGTGTGTGTGTTTGCGCGCGCGCGCGCGCGCGTGTGTGTGTGTGCGTGTGTGTGTGTGTGTGTGTGTGTGTTTGTGTGTGTGCGCGCGCGCGCGCCTGCATGTATGTGCGCGTGTGTGTGTAGAAAGGAATTCTGTTTTAAGGTCTCGTCACACATATAGGTGATTGAAGACGTCTAAATAACATAGTGTTTACAATTTTTAGACTATTATCATAAAAGAAGAGAAGAGATCGATGTGGTTACATAGAACAAAAATAAAGGATAGATGAATTATAGGACAGTAACGATGAAAAATTAGAGAAAAATAACTAAAGTAATCTAACTTACGATTATGATTTTAAAATGTTCCTTAATGGACTTTCCAAAAGGTGTCTCTTAATTTAACAAGAGAGAAACAAACTGGCAACGAACCTAAAATGTCAAACACATTAACATGCCCAGTGTCAGCACTTGGTATAACACCCATTCAAAAAGGGTTTCGTTTATGATTATAAAATGTTTCTTAATGGACTTTCCAAAAGGTGTCTCGTTAATTTAACAAGAGAAACAACTGGCAAACGAATCTAAAATGTCAAAACACATTAACATGCCCAGTGTCAGCACTTGGTATAACACCATTCAAAAAGGGTTTCATTAGTTCACAATCAAAATCACATGTTGAACTGAAGATCCCCACGACATACACACTTAACAGTCTGGCAATACTTGGTTCGCAGGGAATTACATAAAAGTCTAAAAGTCAGGCTTGAAACCGGTCGGCTAATCGACACAAAGTTTGACATAGTTTGCTGACGAGGTTTTTGATGAGGAACGTATTGACTCCAGAAATCGCTTTCGATTATATGACTAATTTCCTTGTGTGACAAAGGACAGTCAACCTTATACTATCTAATATATTCTTTGATATTGACCCACACAACCTCCCAGTTAAAAACATCCTTGTGAAAAAACTTTGACATCCTGCAGAAAGACCCCAAACTCAAGTCCACCTTCGACAAACCCTCCACTAGTGGCATACCCGCGTGACACCAACCTCAGGGATCATCTAGTACGAGCCACATACAAAGACTCACCGAGCAGCTCTCCACCAGGAAACCACCGCTGCAACAAACCCCCGATGCAAAACCTGTCCCTTTTTTAAATACAACCACTAACACCTTCAGGGGCCCATCAGGCAAAAGTTTCACCGTCAGATTCCCCCCTTCACTTGCCGATCTTCCAACCTTGTGTACATTCTTTCATGCAGGCTCTGTTCCAAACTCTGCTGTGGTGAACCTACCGTACCCTGGATGACAGATTCAGGGAACACCTCCAGGCTGTCAACCTGATAAGGACACCCCCCATAGGTACACATTTCAATAGCCCTTGGACATAACGTGTTTCATATGTCAGTCTCTGCTGTTCACCAAAACCACTCAGATGCCATACACCGTAAATTCCTTGAATCATCTCTGATCTCTAGGCTAGGGACGCTCACTCCCCCATGGACTGAACATCAAGGACTGAGTGGAGGAGTCGCCATGTAGCTATAACTGCCTAACGACCCATTGGAGGTCCTCGTTTTGTTTTGTTTTGTTTTTGTTTTTTTTCAACATGCCGGCAGCTAGGATAGGTACATAGCTTGTTTTGTGGTCTTCAGCACTACCCTACCCTTGTTGTTTTTCAAAAAGATTTTTGAGGTTGAAAAAAATTGTTTGCGGTTGTGCATGTTTATATCATATACCATGCCTAGACACCCTAAGGCAGGCATATCTTTATGAGATGTAAACGTGCTCCCCCCCCCTCTCCCCCACTCCATCCCCCTCCACACCCCACACCCCCCCCCACCCCCCCCCCCCACTCTATAATGGTAGGTGTGTGGGGCTGGGTATGCCGGGTGGGTGGGGAGCGCGCACATGTGTGCGTGTGCGTGTGTATGTGTGTGTGTTGAAGTTTTTTTTTTTCCTTCCCCTTCTCCCTCCTCCCCCTCCCTCTTTGCCCCCTCCCTCCCACACAACAACCGTCCTACTTTCAAACCAGATTTCCTCTGATTTCCATTCACATACGAACCTTTTCTTTCTTAGCTGTGGTCTACCCAGCCTCCTTTAGTTTTTTTTATTTGTGTGTTTGTGTGTGTGTGTGTGTGTGTTTTTGAGTTCTTGTCACCGGTCAAAATTTATTGTGACGTCTTTTGTTGTTTTAATCTGCGTCTCCCCGTCTGCGTTACCCCGTTCTGTCGTCATTAACACAGCAAAATTTTTGCGTGTACTGTCGTGGGTCCTCAGTTTCATGTCACGTTGAAAAAGACTCTAAGAGTCGAAACGTTTGGCATTGTTTTTGTTTTTCCTTTTGGACCCCCCTTTTATTTTCGGTCTTTATCACCAATCCTCAATTATATAGTTAATATATTCTTTTGCTCCCCCCTTTTTGCTGCTCTATCTGCTTGATCGTTAAAAAGGTAAGAGGTGTGCGATGGAACCCAAGAAAATACACATTAGTACCTTTCATGTAAAGACAGTGTAACAAATACTTAATCTCAATAATAACTCCTCTCTCTGTGTCTTTTCAAAACAATGCAAACTTTTTAATGCTGACTGTGGAATCAAAAAACACAAAACAGGATATTAAATATTGGGCGTGGCAAGGTAAATTAAATAATTTTAGCTTGCCATCAGGACAGCAACTAGTTCAGCTGTAAATATGAATACCCTTACCTGAATATCCGATTTTCAGCTTTGAAATCTGGAATTACAAAAACAAAGCCAAATCCACAGCAACTACCACTCATCAAGAACTGAGTCGTCAGTGTATACTTTCAAATAGTTAGTAAACGTTTCTTCCAATGTCAATTTTGACAGATGCTATAACATATGCGGCGACAAACGCTTGATTGAGATCAAAAGAAAAAAAAAAATGTTAACTGTTACTTCCTGTTATTCCCAGGGGGTACCGGCGGAACCAGTAGCGAGGCGCTACTCGTGTGGGTTAATCTTTGATGAATTAAAAAGTCTGAAACATATGAACGAAGCGTCTCTAAATTTGAATTTTTCTCTGTGCATTTTTCGAAAAAATTAATGTCGGATCGTGTATTTAACTCTTCAAGGTCGTCCACAGCAATCCGTCTCACTACATATTTTACAGAACTTATTTTCCTTTCTTCATCAAGTGGCAAAAGGCCTGCTATCTTATAAGCTTTCAGAGGACTTAGTGTGCACAGGTACACCCAGGGCCAATTTTACGCTTTACTGTCAATTTTTTGAAGTTTCTTTAAATGCGATCACGGAGCAGAAAAGAATACTTCCTGTCCGTAAAGTCATCTAGATCGTACAAGACTGGTTGCTAAATGCAACAAAACTTTGGGATCCTGTCCCCATGGAGAGTGTGGACTGACAAGTTTTAGAAAAAATCCAAACTTTTAAAACCGCTTTAGTAACTATCGAGTCAGTACGTTTGTTTTTTCCAGTTTGTTTTTGATGTAAGTAGGACACCTAAAAATTTACTTCAAGTTTATAAAAAAAATTTCCGTCCTCCCAGAAAGAATATAGGCAAGTTACTTGGGTTATATCCATTGTAAAGAGAACCAAATGTGTCTTTTCAAACAGAGAATTGAAAGCCGTTTCAAATGCATATAACTATTTAATTTATCCAGCTCGTTCTGAAAGAGCTTCTGAATATAATTTATGTGACGTAAATTTGTTCAAATTGTAGAACAGCACACCTGTGGAAGTTGCAAATCCGACACTCCAACAACCCGTGACGTCACAAGTGTGTTAGCGTCAGTGAAAATGGCAGCCGAATCAACTTCAGCGGATTACACTCGCTGCGAAAAGAAGCGGACGGGAAAACCTTTTAGTGCGGTTGCTGAATGTACGGGGACCAAATACTGATGGGATAAGTCTGCATAAGTTTCCAACTGACGTGCAATTAAGAAAGAGATGCACTGATTTCGTCCGCACATGTCGAGAGAACTTCGCGGCCACAGTACTCGACACCAAACAAAAACTCGTCGTCTGCTCAAGGCACTTCACAGAATGACGATTATCCTTTAACATACGGTCGTGCACAGAATTCAACATGCCGAGAAGACAGAAATATTTGAAGCCCGGAGCAGTACCACATTCAGAAGCACGAGTTCAGTGTCAGACAAAAAATCACGTCGAACCAGCTCTCCCTCTCCGACGACCTCACTGCAGCTGAGTATCATCACCACGGTTGCGAACAACCATCGCCCAGCAGCAACCACCACAAACACTACATACAGCCGTCCGTTGGTCTCCTGCACCTGCCGGGGTGGTACCCACTGTTCGAGGTGCCTATGCCAAAAGAGACGCAAAAGAGTGAGTCTCTCTCTCTCTCTCTCTCTCTCTCTCGCCTCTCTCTCTCTCTCTCTCAACTCTCTCTCACACACACACAACACCCACACACACCACACACACCACTGATAAGCAATCACACTCACACTGGTAAAGCAAAGAAAGAAACGCACCACACACACTGATATGAGCAATCAGTGAATCACACACACACACAACACACAACACACACACACACACACACACACACACCACACACGTTAGCACACAGAGAAACACACATACACCCAAGGGTTCATCCCCCCCCCCCCCCCATCACTATAGAACACTTCTGATGTTTTTTATTCATTTGTGATTGTCAGTATTAGGCTTTCATGATCAGTTTTTATTACACTGTTTTACTTCATCTTGATTTGCTGACATTTGATATTTGATTATCCATTTTTAAACAACAACTTACGCAGATTTTTTTAGGCAGATGAACTATTCTTTCACTATTTCCTGGTACCTAAATACTTGGCATTCTGTAGAAGCTTTCTGTATTGTAAATGGGAAGTGTAGTGGTGTTGGACATAAAAGATAAACTTTTTTTTCCCAACTGTGAAAACAAACGCACCACACAATGCTTAACTAAATCCCAGAGACTCTGAAAATGAATCAAAAACTGAAGACTAATGCTAGGTTTTGTCCCCTCCCCCACCTCCCCCCCCCCATCCCCGGCCCACAGGTCATTCATATTTTTCTCCATGTTACATTATTTCTTTCTTTCTGAAGAATTTCAACACCGAAAATGTTACAATTTTATTTTATATTGGTTTGCTTTTCATTAAAAGGCGAGTTTGTTGATTGCACAGGTTGTTGACAAAGTCCTGCAAAATTACATGGGTAAGGAAACAGAATCTCTTCACCGATGATTGAGGATCACCACAGAAGCTACAGCTGCTGAAGAGTTCAGATTGAGCAAGCTTTTCTTCCACGTCATTCATGATTCATATAAGTCCTGGCTGGTGTTTGTTTCATGTGCTATATATTGTATATGGTTTCTGGTATATTATACACAGATTTTCGAGAAATAACAGAACTTTCGGCTGATTTTGCAGTGTTCACACCGTCAAAAGATATATTTGTCATGACTACAACTTTCGGGGATAGTGGTCCTTCATTTTTTGATGTCCAGACATGTTCCACTCATAATGGTGATAGCACTGGTGTTTGTTTGCAGTTATAAAATCTAGCTGTATCTGTCTGTCTTCCTACTGCCCTGTCTGCCCTACCTAGCCACCTACTTCCAATCCTACTTACCAACCTCACACGCTACACTGTCTATCCCTCCATCCTGAGACTTTGTATAATAATGTTCCTGTGCCAGATTTGTACATGGTTAGTCTGGTGCGCAATTTTGTAGATAGCATTTGAAATTTAAACTTATTTGTGATACATTTTACACGTTAAACTATATTTTACTATAGTTTCTTCTACTTCCCAGTGGTCGTGCAAGTACAAAGAATGGGACCAAAATATTATCATACCCAAGACAGACAGGAGAGTTGGTTCAAAAATTATAGCCCCGACAGATCCTCACCGAGGTATTCATATATTGGGGAGGTTGCGGGGGTGTGAAATACTTTAGCGTACAGTTATTAACTTCAGTTCATGCAATGGGAAGCTGGAGTATTCCGCTGTTTGGCGGTCAAGCATGGTAAAAAAAGGATTGTGTGACTGGAGTGCTGGTTAAAAGCACTTGCTTCTGGGGAGTGGGAAATGTGGGGGGCGGTGTCTGGGGCGTGTCTTTCATGATAACTGAAAAAAAAAAATGGGAGGGGAGGTAGTGGGTCCCTCTGTTGTGCTGAATGTTGGAAGACGCATCCGCCACTAGGACTCGGGGCAGAAGAAAACCTAGGGAAAAACGGACAAGCAATGCGGGTCTTATGGTATGTGATCCGACTGTTCAGGAGGCTGGATAGATAGTTTGTTCTAGTCGTCCCATGTTCAAACCCCAGAGCCGGA